>SSNS01000022.1:395668-547573 GCA_006937985.1 Aphyosemion australe
AGCAGGTGGAGGCTGGGGAGATGGATGATACCTGCAGGGCTGATTATACGATCACAGCAGCAGGAATCTGAGGAATGTGGATGGGCATTAGCCTGTAGCCGATTAGCATTGTGGAAGGGGTCAAGAGCCGGAAGGTTAAAGGTCAGGTGGTCTGTCTGGAACAGAGACACCAAACCTGTTTGATTCCCTGATGTATTTCCAGAAAAAACATCTCACTTGAATTTATCTGGTTTTTTCACATGCTTTTCCAAAAACGATGTCTAAAACTTTGGGTAAAATATTCTGTAGACCAACGAGAGAAAAGTAGAACTTCCTGGAAGGTGTATCTGGAGCTTTGCTGCTTCAGCATCTGGACCACTTTATGAAACCACGAATTCTGCTCTCTGTAGTCCTTAAACAGGCAGTTATTACTGGAAAACTAAATAAAAACAACTCTGTAGAGAAAGTGGGACAAAGCAAACGAGAGATTCGTTATGAGTTACAAGTGCTTGAGGAGCGTTAGACCATTATTAAGTTTGACCTGGCTGGTTTGGATTGAGTTTCCTTCCTTTAATTAACCAGCTCATCATTTAAAAATGTATTTTGTCTTTACTTAGTCTATCTTTGTCTGATATTGAAATTAGTAAAATGTAAAAAACTAAAGAAGTCTTACTTTTTGTGAATCACTGAGTTCGTACATGTTCACCCTCCACTCCATCAGGTTGCTCTACTAGCTTGTGTTTCCTTGGCAGAACGCTAAGAAGTCGATTTCAGACACCTGTTAACGTATCTCTGTGTGTGTGTGTGTGTGTGTGTGTGTGTGTGTGTGTGTGTGTGTGTGTGTGTGTGTGTGTGTGTGTGTGTGTGTGTGTGTGTGTGTGTGTGTGTGTGTGTGTGTGTGTGTGTTCCATGAAAGCTGCAGCTTAGTTAAAGTGGCTGAAAATTAAATCCCTGTAAACCCCAATGCTCATAGTTCTCTCTCTCTCTCTCTCGCGCACACACACACACACACACACACACACACACCGTGTTCAAAGTGAAGGTGGGTGATGAGAGAGGGAGGAGAAACCTCTAAGGGACACTAGTGCCCCCTACAGGTGGTTGGTGCACTCCAACCTTCTACCTGATGTGTTCTAAGCACACATCTGCTAGTTGTAGATACGAGGACAATTTACTCTTCATGCCTTTGAGAGATGAGCAGAAACAGCTGATTGTAGTTGGTGAATAAGAGCTCTGAAGCATTTTAGTGATTACATCAGGAGCTTGTGCTGCAAATCTGCACTCAGCTTGACTCAACTTCCTAAATCTTTCTCCTGTGTCCTCTATGTGTCCCTCATCTGTCCAGTGACCTGAGTGAAAACCAGATTCAGGGGGTTCCAAGGAAAGCCTTCAGGGGAGCTGTGGAAATCAAGAACCTGTAAGTGCATGTGTGTGTGTGTGTGTGTTAAATGAAAATGCATTAGTGTGTGTGTGTGTTTGTGCGTGCATGCATGTGTGTGTGTGTGTCACTTGCACTGCAATGTGTCTGCTAACATGTGCAGCGCTCACATATCTGTGCATCAATATTTCATTGTGTTAAATGTCATGTGCCTCCTGCTTGCTGTATTGACTGGCCCCCGCTGCTCGTTAGCATGTGTGTGCGCGTGCGTGCGTGTGTGTGTGTGTGTGTGTGTGTGTGTGTGTGTGTGTGTGTGTGTGTGTGTGTGTGTGTGTGTGTGCATGCGTTTTGTTTTGCTTCCCTCACAGGTAGAATAATTGTTGGTCATTTCATCAACACAGCAGTTGCTCCGTGATAATTCTATAAATAATGACTTATTAACTAATCCACTGCTTCCTGGGTTTAATCCACATCAGATAATTTTTCTGTAGTTTTTTTTTTTGAATGCTGTGCAATTATCGTAAAAGGACAGGAAATTGTGTGCATGTGTGTGTGTGTGTGTGCGCGTGTGTGCATGGCAGGACATGATTTACAATCCTTATATCTTAATTAAATTGTTTCAGCCCAGTTTTTGCGTGAAAGAGTCGAGGGGGGGAGAGGGAAGAGGTAAATTAAATGTCAGATTGTAGGAAACATGAATGGCTGCAGACACAACAACATAAAAACCTGCTTCTGCAAAGAACAAGGGGGACTGGAACAGAGACAGGCAGGAGTCTGATGGAGACAGAAGGAGGTTGCTGATGAGTTGTTCAGAGACGTCGATGCATCTTCATCTGTACCTGCAGCCGTAATGTCAGCTTCTTTTGTCTTCCCTTCCTTTCCTATGTGTGTGTGTGTGTGTACAGCCAGCTGGACTACAACCACATCAGCTGCATCGAGGATGGAGCTTTCAGAGCATTACGTGACCTGGAAGTACTGTGAGTACCTGTTTATTCAGTAACAGCAGCTGAGCTGTTTGCAGTCAGCAGCACTAATAGCAGTGAGATATGGAACAGCTAATATCCTCGTTGACCTTTCAAACACCGCATTGCCTCTGCAGCTCCTGGGAGGAACACTTTGATAGTTTCACAACTGGCATTAACGACTGCTTTATTCATGCAGATATGAAGGGATACTTAGAGAATGAAATTTGCAGCTGAATCTGACGGTTTTAGGTGATTGTGTTTTTATTCTGTTGCTCTACGGTAATAATTCAGAAGGGAATTAAGGGATAGCATGGATTCAATTCATGTATAAAATAACTAACAAAGGGCATTCTATTCATTTTCAGTGTTTAAGGTGGTTTTTAATCTGAGCCCAACGTGTTGATACCGGTTTTATGATTCTTGCACATATTTTACTGATTTGTCGTAAAGACCTGATTTCTTCATTATGTTTGCTTCTAATTTTAAATCCATAAACCTCCTCTTGGTTGGGTGATGGTGAGTTCACGGACTGGGACAGATGTTAGATTTCCTGTGGCTACTTGTTAATGTGGTGTTCATGGACCAAATAAAATCAGATTTTTGAGTTGAGATTGTATGATTCCCCATTAAACCAGCTGGTTCCAATAACTAACCAGTCTGCATCTCTAACCTAAATCATCAGGGTTGTATTAAATTCTGAGCTTAATTCCACTCATGCTGCTCTAAATGTCAGCAGCTAATTTAGATGATGAAGGACTTGGAAGGTGTTGTGAGTTCAAAAGAGGATGGAAACGAAGGGAGATATCATTTTTTTATCAGCTGACATCACAATGCTGGTGCTGCTGATGGTGAGGAGGCGGAGCTAAAACTTGAACCCTTTTGGTTTGTTTTCTTTTCAAACGTTTTTTTATGTGAACGTGTGTTCAAATGACACCAGAGTAAATCCATAATGTAACCTTTACAAAAGAAACCATTTGTTTACATCTAAACATAACTGAAACAAAGATAACATCTTTCGGATCTCTCCCTTATATCTAGATAATGATGCATTTTCTTTTTAGGTAAAAAAAAAACAGTTTAATAGACGTTTACATGTTAGTGTGGCCTTTGCTGCTGCAGCTGTAAGCAGGATGCTATAGGATTATGCCAAGTATGTTCATGCTGTATATTCATCTGTTTCTCCTCAGGACTCTGAACAATAACAACATCAGCCGTCTGTCTGTGGCCAGTTTTAACCACATGCCGAAGCTCAGGACCTTGTGAGTGGCACCACTTCATATTTACCCACAGTGGGGGCGGAGTCCTCTCAGGTGATTGATCTCCTTCTCTCTGTCATCAAATCTGTAAATTCTCTCCCTCTTCACCTCTGCTCAGTCGCCTGCACTCCAACAACCTGCAGTGTGACTGCCATGTTGCCTGGCTGTCCGAGTGGCTGCGACAGCGCCCCCGCCTGGGTCTCTACACGCAGTGCATGTCCCCCCCACACCTGAGGGGCCACAATGTGGCTGAGGTACAAAAGAAGGAGTTTGTGTGTGCAGGTAGGTCCACTTTACTTGTTTGTTCTCTGCTCTGTGAGTTTCTTGTTTATAATGTTTAACAACAGCCAACGTTTGTTTGGTATCTTGTTTGCTTATCAAGACGGGGATGAAGGTGAGTCTTCCTCTTCCTTTGCTTGTTTTAGCTTTAACTCAGCGGTTAAAATGCCCTTCTCTTCCTGCCACTTTTAAAATTCTTCGGTTTTTAGGTGATTATTGGTGGAATAACTCTGGCTCCCTGTCTCCGTGTAGGTCACCAGTCATCATCATCTTCCTCCTGCAGTGTTTTACAGTGCCCAGAGTCCTGCACCTGCAGCAATAACATCGTAGACTGCAGAGGAAAGGGTCTGACAGAAATACCCACCAACCTGCCTGAAACCATTACTGAGATGTAAGACACACACATGCACATTTACAGTTGTTACAATGCCGCATACACACACACACACACACACACACTCCTGTGTAAACAGCAGGTGCAGTGATATTTCTCTCGCTCGTTCACCTCGTGTCTCTCCATTTCCTCTCTTTGTCCTCCAGATTTTTGTTTCACTCCCTCATTTTTCTGCACGTGGTGAAATAAAAGCACACATCTGTGAAATGAGAAAGCTTGCTCAGGCAGCGCCTTTCTGCTAAAATAAGTACCAATGGAATGAGGACCACACAAAGAATTCAGTGATTAGTCTGAGGCACCATATTGCTACCTGCATCAGGAGAGGAGGGAAGGATGAGAGCCTAAATGAATAAAAAACAGGAGTTGTTGAATTTAAAGTTAACTCCTGGAATTGTTTAGTGTGGAATAAGTCACCAACAGATTTACAGAAATGTTGTTAAATATCCTGGAGGAAAAATGAGACTCCTGACCTTAAAACACACACCAGCATCATCGTTTCTGTGAAAAAGTTCTAAAACTAAAAGCACTAATGAGTGCTTAAAATGTGCAAGCAAGCTGGGTGATCATTGCTCAGGGGTTTGGAGTTCTCCCTGTAATCAGTGGGTTGCTGGTTCAAACCCAGGCTCCGTTCATGTCAGTCAGTGGGACCTTGGGCAAGACACGTCCCTGTCCTTTCCTGCTGGTGGTGGTCGGAGGGGCCGGTGCATTTCAGAGTCCCCTCGCTTAGAAAAGAGCTACACAAATGAAATAATGCCTTTTGTCAATTGTTTCCTGATATTTGTTGTTGTGGTTTGTTGTTTATTTGTGTTTTTGGCTGCAATAACCAAAGCAATAAAAGCTAACCAAGTTGATGGATCATGCTGTGGGCTTGTGTTGCAACAAGTGGTGTCAAAAATGATTAATGCTGCAATCAGAAGATTTAATTAAACGACAAAGACAAATGCGGCACTGTCTGTTAAAAACACATAAATACAAAACAAGAACAAAGCACTAGCTTAGGACATAATAAGGAATGCATGAAGATATAAATCTACACCCCGTGCGTGCATGTCTGTGTTTGTGCATGCGTGCGTTTGAGTCCACCTGACTGTCCACATGTTGAAGAGGGTCAGAGATCAGAGAAAGCTGCTTATCTGGACGAGCTGGCTGCAGCAGAGCCCTCAGTCTAGGATCCAGGAGAGAGATGTCTGATCAGGGAACATTAATGTCTCCTCTCAATGGTCTGTGTGTCTGTTTGGTTCCAGACGACTGGAGCAGAACGCTATCAAGGTGATCCCAGCTGGGGCCTTTTCTCCCTATAAGAAGCTGCGGAGGATGTGAGTAGATTAAGAGATCTGATTTACTTCTGCCAGCCATCCGCATAAAGTTCTGCTGCAACTCTGGCTTATTATTTTATTGATCTATTTTGTTTTATTTTCTGCTGCTTTCTTGGGTTTTATTTCATTTATTTATTTATTTTTTTCTTTCCTCAGAGATCTGAGTAACAACCAAATATCAGAACTGGCCTCAGATGCCTTCCAAGGTCTGCGTTCCCTTAATTCTTTGTAAGTATTTCCTGTTCTAGTTGACATGAAGAGTTATGTTTAAGATGTGACTTAACGTTGAGTTAGTTTGACTTAGTTCTGCTCATTTTCTGTCATGTTTTTGTCAATTTTTTTACTCTTGCAAAACAAAGCCGGGAACTTTTGACCTCGTTGTGCTAACTCAAGTCCAAGTTGTGACTAAAGTTGTAATGGTGTAGCTAAATGCCTTTATCCCGAGTCTCATGCTGCAGCATCTGTTTTACATGAGAGGTTTGGTGAAATAAAACTGGGAAAAGGCTGGAATCATGCGCCGTTATACCATAAAGGAGTTAGATTAAGATGTCTACTTTCCAAAGTCAATTATTCATGAATGCTGAATTGCTGAACGAAGGCTGCGGCTACCACCTCATTACACACTCACACCAGAGACAACAGGACACGCGGATTCATGCTGACACAACACGGACAACGTGGCTCTCGCATTAAGAAAGCGCTGCCGGTGCACTTCTCTCGTGTTTGTTTTGGGATGGAGTCGCTGTAAATGACCCTTTGGTTGTGCGTCTGTGCCTGTCTGCACATGTGAATGAACTGACTACATGCTAACATGCTGGTGAGACACAAATGAAGCATCCTGTCCTCACATAACATTCGTCCAGGCTTCTGGTCTCTCAGGGACGTCCAATCAGCTTGGTGAAAGGAAGCCAATCTGAAACACATGAAGACTCCACATGTGCACAGCTACAGTGACGCTGAGGATTTGTTTGATGGGTGCGCTGAGCGAGGGCCGTCTCAGCCTTGAGATGTTTCTGTTTGTGGCCTGATGCTTTTTTTTTACATAAATTGTCCTCTAATAACATAAATATCGTGCTCTGTACCTGAAGCTGTTCTGGAATTGATGAATTTCCAAAATGAAAAGAAGAGGAAGCTGAAACATCGTTTTGTGAAACAGACGAGTCATAACTGGAAAATGAGGGAATTCTTCCTCCTAGTTGGGAGTGAGTCTCCGCCTCAAGCAGAGGCGCTGCGGTATCTTGGTGATGGTAGGATGGAGTGAAAGATGGACTGGAGAATCAGAGTTTCATCTGCAGTTATGTGGGTTTTATCCAGGCTGTAGTGGTGAGGAGGAAGCTCACCTTTAGTCAGAAGACGTGGACCTTAACCCAGACAAGAAGAGCTTAGATACAAGCAGCTGAAACAAGCTCCTCAGAGGGTGTCCAGCTCAGCCTGAGACTTTAGGTGAGGAGCTCCATCATCCAGAGGGTGTATCACACATGCATGCAGAAAGGCCACAGCCAGGGTTTAAATCTGCAACCTTCTTACTGTGATGCTACAGTGCTACCAACTCCCCCACCATTCAGGACTCTGTTAATAACTTTACTAAGTGCAGGCCTGTGGATTCCAATCATGAAAAGAATTAATGACAATAATTTATTTAACGCACGCAGGCAAAACAGAATGAACAGTGACAGCTGTTTGGAGACAGCTGTGGTCCACATCAGAATTTAATATTTTGTATTCATCATTTTACATCTCTGCATTACATCTGTTCTAGAGCATGCGAATTAAAAAACTAAGTATTTAGCTAGTGCAGCTGGTGTTAGAATGAAATATTCACTTCTGGATCAAAGAACTCACAGATCCCACATCCAAAGCGAGGATCATATCTCTAAATGAGCAAATAAAGCGAGAGGCCTACTTCCAAATCCCCATTTCTAAAGTCCATTCAAATTAAAGTCGAAGTCAATTGAAGTGATCCTGATCTGGATGACGTTATCCCGGACGAGCCCCCACTGGGCAGAAATCCTAAACGTCTACTAAAACTGTGATTTTATATCCATCCTGGAGAGTTAGAATTTTTGGTTTTGATTTTGTTAGAAGTTCATTTTACAGCCGCATGTTTATTCCAGGAACATATTTCTCTTTAAAAAATGGTAAAATCATGTAATACAAGTTCAGTAGATGTTTATAGAAGCTCTATTCTAGTGGTTCTCAAAGTTAAGGGTCAGGACCCTAATAAAGGTCACGCAGCATTAAGTTGTGGATTTTTTAAACAATCTCTAGAAATCAAATAAACCTGAAAAATAACCCAAATCTATAATAAGAGCTGCAAAAGCCAGAAATGCTAGTTATGAATATAAGAAAGCAGTATAATATGAGTTAACCCTTTATAGGGCAATCATTGAAGTAGTTTAAAATTTTAAATTTCAACCCCTGGGTGTTATTATGGTTTATAACAAAAGTATTTTTCTGTTTTTACAATTTTCAAAAATATTTATTTTCATGGAGAAAATCAGAGAAAACAAAGTGCTCAAATATGGACGCTGGCCCTGTTCTGGTAAAAGAAATCCCAAAATAAAAAATATGAACAAGTTAAAACAAACATTATTTTTTAATAATATAGATAATTATAAGACACTTTAGAATAATCTAGTTAATTTTAGAACATTATATCAGTGTAGAATAATACTGAATTTATCACAATTATTAAACAATACAGTAAACGTTTATAAAAACAGATTACTGTGGAATATTTTTGGAAGTTATAGAACATTAAATGCCATTTCTGATCAAATATAGATTATTAGAATATTTTAGAATATTATGTATTTGAGGATCTGCCTCAGTGTCATCTTCCTCCTCTTCATCATCATCACTGATGGTGAGACTCACTGGTACAATACTTGTCCCCCTCTGTTTTTTATAGAAATCTTAGTTTTAAACTGAAAAATATATTCAATATTATAATTATTATTATTACTGTAACCATGATCATGAAGATTCTGTCTAAAAAAACAACAGATTTTACCTAAAATATACATAATTTCTTTTACTTGTTCAGGGCGTGTGATCAAATATGGCAGCTTTGATTTTCATGCTCTGATTTCACCAACTTCATTGAGTTTAACATTTACAACACGTGTATCCTTATTTAGCACCACTAGTCAACCTTGTGATGTGAGCGTTTCATAAACCTAGCGTTGTTAGTTTTAGAGATCCAGCCGTAAACACAAGAGGAGACGAGCTCCAGGAAGGCAGTTTTCTGGTTTTTCAGAAACAGCAATATTTGGCGTGTCGTAGCCCCGCCCTGATTGGTCGAACGGCGCCATGGCGTGAACTGTGACTAGCTTGATCTCTGATGATTGGTTGGGTGAAATCTCGTAATTCTAAGAGTCCGTGAAAAGGCACACCGACATCATTTATGATGTGAGTGGAAATGTCTAAATATAGACGCTTGCCCTATAAAGGGTTAAAGCTGTTTGTGCTTTTATTATAGCAACATTTGTTGAATTTATCAGCAGCATTTTGGTTTATTAAACAAAAGATCAGTTTTACAGAGTAAAAGATTTGTTAACAGTGAAAAACGCTTTCTGAACAGAATGTTTTTATTTTTACTGTCTTAACTTTCAGCTGTGTTTAATACTCATTAATGTAGTATTTGCTCTCTGTAGGGTTCTGTATGGCAACAAAATTACTGAGATTTCCAAAGGACTGTTTGAGGGGCTGTTTTCTCTTCAGCTGCTGTGAGTACACACACACACACACACACTAGCTGCAGCTAGGATCTCACATCTGCATCTCATTGATATTCATCTGAAAACTGCTGACTTCAAACATAATCACCAGAGGAGACATTTTAACTGAAAAGCATCGTCACTGACCTGATCGTTAGAAAGACACGTTGCAGAGCAAGATGAAACTTAATTTTGTCGTATTTTCTTCACACTCTGCCACTTCATCGTCTCAGGCTACTGAATGCTAATAAGATAGCGTGTCTGCGAGTGGACGCCTTTCAGGACCTTCACAACCTCAATCTGCTGTCACTGTATGACAACAAGCTCCAGACCATAGCCAAGGGGACTTTCTCATCTCTAAGAGCCATACAAACACTGTGAGTACACACACACACAAACACACATGCAAATACACACAGGTTGGCAAACATCCTAGCATCTGAATACCTGCTGTAAACAAAACCATCTTTACAAAAGTCAGAGGAAACAAGTTTTGTGTAGAGATGAACAGAAAAGCAGCTTTTTGTTGGTGCTGCTTGTCAGAAGTGTTGTTTAGTCTTGCTCTGAAGCTCTAAACTCATTAGAATAAACTCAGACTATTTAGTAATTCTCACACTGAACCCCAACATGATTTCTATCCTCCAAAGATGTTGTCAGAAACAACATGGAGACTTTTTGTTTGTCATTTAGAGTAAGGGATTATGGTGCTACAAGTTTAGCCATGTTACTGTTTAATTCGCATCCTAATCAAGATGACAAAATTATTTTACCGCTTAAACAATCAGTAGCTAAATTGTTCTAATTAGTAAGGAATCTGTAGAGCTGTCCATGGTGCTGAAGTCACATACAAGTACATTTTTGTCTTAGCACCACCCCTATCTTGGTTTTTAATAAACTCTATGTAACAAATATTATGTTTTACACAATATATAGAAATACTTGTTCTCTTATCCGTCGGATAAAAATACAACAAGGAACATGATTGTGTTGAATCTGATAGAATTAAAGGACCTGAAAGTTCAGTTCACAGATTCCAAATGAATTTTCTAGAAAAATGTATGTTCCTATGAAAGGGGGGGGGGGGGGTGACAGTAAGTATGTAGGAAACACTGGTCTAATAATCCTTTTACTTCTTTTACAACATCCTACAAGCAGTTCATTAAAAGCATCGAGATAACTGAGCAGCATACAGTCATGTCACAATATGTTCACTGGATATTGTTCCAATAGTGACTTCTGTCTCCATACTTGTGTTTTTTCTGGTGTGTGTGTGTGTACGTGTGCGTGTGTGTGTGTGTGTGTGTGTGTGTGTGCGCGCGTGTGTGTGTGCGTGTGTGTGTGTGTGTCAGTCACTTAGCCCAGAACCCGTTTATCTGTGACTGCCATCTGAAGTGGCTGGCTGACTACCTGCAGGATAATCCCATTGAGACGAGCGGCGCCCGCTGCACCAGCCCCCGGCGGCTCGCCAACAAACGGATCGGACAAATTAAGAGCAAGAAGTTCCGCTGCTCAGGTAGAATTCACGTAAATGCAACCGGATCTATGACGTCCACATTGATCTGTGCTCTGATAGTTTGTGTTATTTCAAACACAAACACACAGATCTCCAAAATCCAGCTCAGCTTTCCTCCTGTTTGTTTTCATTCTGTGTCTTCCTGCTGGGACTTCCCCTCATCTTCTCTCTACTAACCACAAATTCCCTGAATATAACCTTTTTTTCTGAGCTCAGTCACAGACGTTTACACACAGAAAAGACAATATAACTGTTAGTGTTCGTTTTTAGTATGACCTGTTGATTTGCATTTTCACACTCTCTGTCTCTCCATTAGCTAGAGAACAGTATTTCATCCCAGGTATTGTACATGCAGCATGTGTATATGTGTGTGTGAGAGTGTGTGTGTGCACATTTTACTGGACACTTACACACCTTCTGCAGGTTGAGTGCTTTGTCTTGACCGACACCTTTTGAAAGCCAAATGCGTTTTCGTTTGGGTGGTTTAATCATGAAGCAGCATGTTTAATCACACACTCGTCCGTGCACTTGCTTTTCTGCAGGATTGATGACCTCTAGAGGATTAGTGTGTCCGTTATCTACGAGACTATAAATTCAATCAAATTCAGAGTGATTGCATATTTAATACTACCCCTCCTCTCTTCTTTACATTTAACTAAAGAGTTGTGTCTGTGAGCATCTGTGTGTGTGTGCGCGTGCATGTGTGTGTGTGTGTTTCTCAGCAGAACATCAAAAGGTCACGCTGTTGCCATGCTTAGAGGGGTGTTGGGAAATATGCAAATCAGGCTTGCATATCAGATCAGTAGCAGGGCTAAAGGCGGTCATTACCACAGAGGAGTCAGGGTGTGTGTGTGTGTGTGTGTGTGCGTGCATGCGTGTGTGTGTGTGTGTGTGTGTGAAAAAGAGAGAGAGAGTCATTAGCTTGGCAGCTCACCAGGGGGACAGAGGTTTCAAAGCCATGATACCACATACAGAGCAAAACTGAATAATTTAACAAAGATTTTGGCCAAAAAAGTTGAACAAACATCTTCTGTTTGGTTGTGCGACCTTTGTGTTGCCGCTCGAATCCGTTCCCCTAACACTGTCTCGTTTAATCCACACTTACGAGGGTTCCGAATGGACTAAGCTGGCCTGCGTTGTGTGGATCTGCATACGTTTGGTGTCACATTTTGACAAAAACAAGCTTGAATCTGTGGCTTTAAGGAAACCACGCGGGTGGGGGGTGTTTGATGGGTGCGCCCTTCCTCTGTCATGTCACGCCAGCATGAGTCTCACTGTTCATTACTTTAAATGACTCACAGCCTGGGAGAGAACAAAAGCTGTGACACAATTTTTGTTATTATTATAATCCCACTCCGTTTTTCATCTTTTTTTTTTACTCATGAAATAATAAACAAGTCGAATCCTTCTTCTTTCTTCCCACTGCCTTTCTAACACACACCATCAGGAGTACACCATGTTGGCTGTAAGTAACACACACACACGTGCACAAACACACACCAATCAACTCCCTCACCTCTCGTCCCAGGGCTGGCCTCTGACCTTTGACCTCTTTTTGTAAACCTTCTTGTCTGTTTGCCTCCAAAAACAATAAGGAGACACTGAAAGGTGTCTCTTTGTGTTATTGTGTGTGCGTGAGTGTGTGTCAGTGTGTGTGTGCGTGCGTACGTGCGTGCGTGCGTGTCAGTGTGTGTGTGCGTGCATGTGTGTGTGCGTGTGTGCGTGCGTGTGTGTGTGTGCGTGCGTGTGTGTGTGTTTAGCACCCAGAAGTCAGGCCTTCTCTTGCGTGTGTGTGTGTGCGTGCGTGTGTGTGCATGCGTGTATGTGTCTCTGCGTGTGTGTGCTTACGTGTGTGAGTGCAAGTGTGTGCGTGTGTGTACGTTTGTGTTTGTGTGTGTACATGAGTGTGTGAGTGCGTGCGCGTGTGTGCGCACGTGTCTTTGTGTGTGTTTAACACCCAGAAGTCAGGGCTTCTCGTGCATGTGTGTGTGCGTGTGTGTGAGTGAGTGTGTGTGCGTGCGTGTGTGTGTGTGCGTTCATGCGTGCATGCGTGTGTGTGTTTGTGTGTGTGTGCACGCGTGTGTGTGCGTGTGTGTGTGCGTGTGCGTGTGCATGTGTGTGTGCGTGTTGTGTGTGTGCGTGTGTGTGTGTGTGTGTGTGTGTGCGTGTGTGTGTGCGCGTGTGTGTGTGTGCGTGTGGGTGTGTGTGCGCGTGTGTGTGTGCGCGTGTGTGCGCGCGCGCGCGCGTGTGTGTGTGTGTGTTTAGCACCTAGAAGTCAGGGCTTCTCTTGTCTCCGACGCTGCTGAAGCTCTCCTCCCACTCCTCTCTAACAGCTGATCCTGTTGTTTCTGATTTTTAGGGTTGGTTTTTTTCTGGACTTTCCACCTCGTCTGATCTCTTCGTCTGTCTTGTGTTTTAGCTACAAATAATTCTTTCTCTTTTTTCTGCTCTTTTTTTTATTTCTTCCTGGAATTCTTTTTCTTCTTTTTGTTTCCGCGTAAACATTTTTGTTTCCCTCTCTTTGCTTTTCTCATGTTTTTCTCTGCTCTACTGTCTTCTTTCTTACTCACCTTACTTTTCCTTCTTTTCCCTTATATTCCTGTCTTCTTTCCTCCTCCTTGACCTTTCTACCTCCTGTCCAATATCTTCTTCTCCTTTGCTTTTCATTTCTGCCATTTTTCTCAATCTCCTCGTTTTCTATTCCTCTCTAGCCCTCCCTCTCCTGCAGATGGAAGCGTTGCAAAACCTTTTGTAGAAAACTCCCACTGCTGTCCTGTCCATTGTCCTCCTCTTCCTCTGTCCCCACCTCACCCCTCCTGTGCTCCAGTGGAGGAGAAGTCAGTCAGTCAGCAGGTTGTTCCTTTGTGCTTGATCTAACCATGTGGCTGCCAGGTTCCTATAGTGGAACATGGTTCTGTCAAGCACCATGGAACGGCCCTGCAAATCCCTGCAGCATGGGCGAGACGCAAGAGACAGCAGACTCAGACTGACTCTGCTGGGAAAGATTTGGTTGTGCATGTGCAGTGGAAGGGATGACTGGCTGTCTGTGAGAGCGTTTTTCTTCTACGACCTCGTATTTGTTGTTTCTAACACCAACAGATGCTTTTTTAGCCTGACAGGACAGAAAAGCTCTGATATCTTTGTTGTCTTTGGGATGCATGTGTCTGTGTGTCCCTGTGTGACTTCTTCTTGCCAGATTTTGGGAAATGTTGCATCTGATCATAATTAGCAACACTTTTCAGGACATCTTTGGGGTTTTTTGACAATCCCCACTCCCAACCAACCCTTCTGCGGCATCTGAACAGTTTTTTGTTGGCACCAGTAACCGATGGGGTTTGACTCTCGCTCCGTGACTGTGTTCTATAACGTTGCTGTGGTTATGAACAGGTACTGAGGATTACCGCAGTAAGCTTGGAGGTGACTGCTTTGCTGACTTGGCTTGTCCTGAGAAGTGTCGCTGTGAGGGCACAACGGTCGACTGCTCCAACCAGAAACTCACCAAAATCCCTGATCACATTCCTCAGTACACAGCAGAACTGTGAGTCACTCTCTGTGTGTTTTATAAAAGTCACCTCTCCCCTTGCCTCACCTGTCTCTCACTCATTATTTTGGTCCTTTCTCCCCTCATACATGTTTTCAGGCGTTTGAACAACAATGAATTCACCGTGCTCGAGGCGACAGGGATCTTCAAAAAGTTGCCTCAGCTGAGGAAGATGTGAGTCAGACATGTAAATGTAACAAGAACAAAGTGTGACAGGAGGATTTGGCTCTTAATAATCATGCTCCCTCACCTTTCTCTCTCCTGTTTGACCCCTCCGGCAGTAACCTGAGTAATAACCGTATCACAGACATCGAGGAGGGGACGTTTGAAGGAGCTGCAGGGGTCAATGAGTTGATTCTGACCTCCAACAGATTGGAGAACATTCACCACCGCATGTTAAAGGGACTCAGTGGCCTTCGCACACTGTGGGTATACACAAGCATGAAGTAAAAGCTCCAAAAGCTCTGACATTGTCTGTCTAAATGTCCCTTTAATGCTTTGAACTGATGATGTGTGTGAAGTATGCTGAGGAGTAACCGCATCAGCTGTGTGAGCAACAGCAGCTTCGTTGGGTTGAGTTCGGTTCGTCTCCTTTCGCTCTACGACAACCAGATCACCTCCATGAACCCCGGAGCCTTCGACACGCTGCACTCTCTCTCCACGCTGTAAGTATAAACAACATGAACATGAACAACATCCATCCATCCACCCATCCATGCATCCATCCATCCATGCATGCATCCATCCATCCAACTATTCACCCATCCATGCATGCATCCATCATTCATCCATCCATCCAACTATTCACCCATCCATGCATGCATCCATCATTCATCCATCCATCCATCCAACTATTTACCCATCCATGCATGCATCCATCATTCATCCATCCATCCATCCAACTATTCACCCATCCATGCATCTATCCATCTATCCATCCATCCACCCATCCATGCATCCATCCATCATTCATCCATCCATCCATCCAACTATTCACCCATCCATGCATGCATCCATCCACCCATTCATGCATCCATCCACCCATCCATCCATCCATCCATGCATCCATCCATGCATGCATTCATCCACCCATTCATCTATCCATCCATTCATCCATCCACCCATTCATCTATTCATCCACCCATCTATCCATCCATCATTCATCCATTCATCCATCCACCCATCCATCCATCCATGCATCCATCCATGCATGCATCCATCCATCCACCCATCCACTCATCTACCCACCCATTCATCCATCCACCCATTCATCTATTCATCCACCCATCTATCCATCCATCTATTCACCCATCCATGCATGCATCCATCCACTCATCTACCCACCCATTCATCTACCCACCCATTCATCTATCCACCCATTCATTCACCCATTCTTCATTCATTCAATCTTCCATCCATCCATCCATCCATCCAGACAACCTGCCCTCTTCCTAAGGAATCAGGTCTGATGGGCAAGCCCAGACATCCCCAACCCCAGCATGTGTCACCAGGCCAGAGGATGTATAACGCCTTCAGAAAGTTCTGGGTCAACACACATTGAGAATTAGCTCACCTTACCGTTACGGCTAGAATTAAAATTAATCTCCATAAAGTTTGATTGATCTGATGAATTGTAACAAGAAAAGTGAAAAACAACAAAGTGATCAGTCCTTCTGTGCTTTCTTCAAGACAAATCTGACCCTCTAATTAGCTCGGTAAGGTGAATCTACTGGAGCAGACTAGGCAAAAGGAAATTACTCAAACCAAATATAAAGAAGGACCAGAGAATGTATTTATTTGTGGTCTTTGTTCTGCAGAAACCTGCTGGCCAATCCCTTCAACTGTAACTGCCACCTGGCCTGGCTCGGTGATTGGCTGAGGAGGAAACGTATTGTGACCGGAAACCCTCGCTGTCAAAATCCATATTTCCTCAAGGAGATTCCCATCCAGGATGTGGCTGTCCAGGACTTTGCCTGTGAAGATGGTAGGAGTAGTGGAACACTTTTGTGCAATAGTCACTTTTAATCCTTTTGTCGGCCTTCATGTTTTTGTTTTTATTCCTTCCAGGTAATGATGAGAACAGCTGCTCTCCTGTCCTGAGATGTCCAGCTGAGTGCTCCTGTCTGGACACGGTGGTGCGCTGCAGCAACAAGGGCCTCACCACGCTACCCAAAGGCCTCCCCAAAGAGACCACCGAGCTGTGAGTCAGACACACTTCTCTGTGTGAAAACAAATTTAATCATCTAAAGTAAAACAATAGTAAAGTTAAATGTGAATCTATAGATTCTAAACCAACAGATGTTATTGTTTATTGCTCACATTTTGTAATAGTTCAGTATTTAGCTACAATAAAACTCTAAATAAAATATTCAGCTATTAATGGATACTTAGTAACAACTTAAGATGGAATTTGTGAGAGTATCCAAAATGTTTCAGAATATTTGTGAGGGTTCTCAATTTGCTTGTGTGAGTTCTGGAGCCTGAGAAGTGTGACTCTTACTTCACACTGGAGGCATCAGCAGAACAGTTTACTCGTGAGTTTCGCTGCGCACAAGTCCACCCTGGGAGAATCTTAGCCGCAGAGCGGCTTCTCTGCCGTCCTCCATGCTGGACTCACAAGATCCCTCGAGACTTGAAAGTCACGGTTTTAAAACAAAAAGAAGGAAATCACGTTTGACATCGCTGTTTGATGTCATATATAATGTTTCTCTCCGCTGCCAGGCTTAAAGCCATGAAAAACACACCGTTGCACTTCTTGAATGATTCAAGGAGTAAATAAGCCGTTAGGTCACATGTATAGACGTAACCTACATAGATACGAAATTGCATCGCTGCAATAGACTTTTATTTTGAAAATTACCAGATGTTTTACACTGAAATTGTGTGTGATTTCCTGTCTAGCCCTATGTTAACAGTTGAAATTGACGTGTCCCAGAAGCGGCTCGTGGCAAAAATAGAACCCGATCCTATCTTAAGCAGTGCAGCATGCCGCTTCTGGGACGCACCTGAAAATTGCAGCGTCGCGGCTGGTTTGAATCACCCCCACAGACTATAATGGATTCTATTTGAAGCAGCAACGTTCCGCTGCCGTTCCACACCGCTGATGCTTCCAGTGTGAAGTAAGGGCGAGGCAGCTTCAAGAGGGGTTGGTGATTAAGCTGTAAAGGAAATTAAGAGAAATTGCAAACAAATTGAGACATAATTTAGTCACCGTTGTCATGCAAATGTAAAAATTTGTTTGCAATGATGTAATTTGCTCCATGTGATCTTTTTGCATCATCATTAATAACCAGCTTGTTTTTTATAGAATCATGACTGAACTATATGACTAGGCATGCTTTATTTATAATCAATAATCAGTTTTTGATTAATATCTAGTCATAAACTAATTGGAAGAGATTTAAACCAGAGATTTGTCATCAGTTAATGATCCATGAGTGCTTCATTAGCTCAGATTTCACTCAAACTTATTGTAAAGGTTAACAAATAAAATGCATTTATGTATGTAGACAACAATGAACATATGGAGCAATAGTGAAGGAGGACAGCAGGAATAAAAAGAAACTGCAGACTGGAATTCTATATGTTTAGAGTTGGAGCAACAAAACCTCACAGAGTGCCGCCTTGACGCGAGAAACTGAAAACCTTCTGCTCGTGAACGGCTTTGTAATTTATTAGAGTTGAACATCATCAGAAAAAAGGTGAAAACCCATAAAACCACATCCGCTTGTAGAGGAACAGTAGCAGATATCCTGCAGCCTCACGGAGGATTTAATTTCTGAGACTCAGCTTAACGCGCACATTCGACCTCACAGAAAAGTCCCAGCTCATCAGAAAAGTGGAGCTCTGAATTAAACATCAGGCAGCGGAGTGAGAACACGGCTTCTCCAGCGTTAACAAAGAATTAGTTCAAATGATGGATAATTAGTCATGAGGTGACAGATATAGGATATAGGGTGTGTGTGTGTGTGTGCGTGCGTGTGTGTGTGTGTGTGTGTGTGCGTGTGTGCGTGTGTGTGTGACGCCTGTGGGAATATTAAACTTCAGTGTTTATTTTCTCTGCAGCAGTAACGAGGGGGGAAAACGTGAGGAATTCCCCACATGATTCAAACTTAATTTTCTTCTTTCTTGTTTTCCCTCTCTCTCTCTCCCTCCCTCTCTTTATTCCCCAATCATCTTTTTACATTTTCCATATTTGTTTTGTTTTTCCTCCTTCCCGTTTCCAAACAACCTGAATGTGTTTTCTTTACCCTCCCCTCTGTCTTGCAGGTATTTGGATGGTAACCACTTCACTCAGGTTCCTGTGGAGCTCTCCCATTACAAACACCTAACTCTCATGTAAGTTTAAACCACAGACGTCACTAATCCAAAAATCACAAAGTCCCTCAAACACACACTCATCTGACTTGCGTCCTGCTCTGTTTTAAAGCCTCTGCTGTTTTGTCACATTTCTGTGTGGAATCGTGTTTGCTTGGGTGTGAATTTCAAAGAATCCAAACAATCCCATGTGTGTGTGTTTGGGGGGGGGGGGGGGGGGGTGTAGGGTATGTATGCGTGTGTGTGTGTTTTATGCCACTGTTGTTTCCTTTTTCAGTGATTTGAGTAACAACCAGATCAGCACGTTGTCCAACCACAGCCTCAGTAACATGTCCGAACTGCTGACCCTGTGAGTCTGGCTTTATTTACACCTGTCTCTGTCTAATGTATGCGTGTGTGTGTGTGTGTGTGTGTGTGTGTGTGTGTGTGTGTGTGTGTGTGTGTGTGTGTGTGTGTGTGTGTGTGTGTTGTGTGTGTGTGTGTGTGTGTGTGTGCATGCGTGCATGTGTGTGTGCGTGCAGATGTGGAACGTAAAAGTTTATTTTGTTAAAAACCATCAAAAACACTCAAAATTACACCAAAGCTGCCCAAAGGAGCTGAAAATAGGCTCATCCTACCTCATAAGTAGTTTGTTGTTCTCAGTGACATATTTTCATGTCAATTCAGACTAAATAAAAACCTCTTCATTGCAATAATAAAAACACTTTGACTAAAAAGGAAAGAATAACCTGTGAATGTGCATGAAAGAGGTGCGTGCGTGACGACAGGTAGACAGATTTCTTAACCTCTTGTGCATTTGCTGCTTTGACTGCGCTTAGACGTGAAACAAAAGATTTAGAACAATCTTTATATTTTGTCTCCACGCTAATTCATTATTTCTTTCTGCGTAGAATCCTGAGTTACAACCGCCTGAGATGCATCCCGGTCAGAGCGTTCGACGGACTCAAATCCCTCCGTTTGCTGTGAGTTTCTGTGCTGTCACATCCAAACAGACGCTGTGCAGAGGCTCCAGACTCGTAACATCCACCTTTCTGTGTTCCTCTCGTCTTTTTTCACTCGCTGTCTCAGATCTCTCCACGGTAACGACATATCTCTGATACCAGAGGGAGCCTTTAAGGACCTGTCATCGCTCTCCCATCTGTGAGTAACATACAGATACTCAAAGCATGCCTCGTGTAGTAAGGAAGTAATCTGTAATCTGAATGTCATTAAAAGAAGTGGATAGCATCCAAGAGAGGCGGCAGCTTCTTTACACACAAGTCACACAGAAAAAAGAGGACAGAAAGCAGCTTAAAAGCGCTCATTTATTAGTTTTTAAAAATTATTTTTCTGATAAATTTGCTGCAGGGCCCTGGGTGCCAACCCCTTGTACTGTGACTGCCACATGCAGTGGCTCTCAGACTGGGTGAAGAGTGGATACAAGGAGCCTGGGATTGCCCGTTGTGCTGGGCCTGGTGACATGACAGACAAACTGCTCCTCACCACGCCCTCCAAGAAGTTCACCTGCACAGGTAATCCATGCTATCAACACACTCAGATCTGCCAGCAGAGACACACAGAGCTCATGTAACTTAGATTTCCAGTTGTGTTTAAAACTAAACACACACAGAAAGTAGGTTTGTT
Organism: Aphyosemion australe; assembly: GCA_006937985.1. Lineage (NCBI taxonomy): Eukaryota > Metazoa > Chordata > Actinopteri > Cyprinodontiformes > Nothobranchiidae > Aphyosemion > Aphyosemion australe. The sequence goes on from SSNS01000022.1 coordinate 415,949, forward strand.
CTGTGTGCAGCGAACAGGTTGACAAAGACAAAGTGTTTCTGTCAAAATAAGTTGTTTAAATCTCTGAAAAGAAACTAAGTAAAGCAAAAACCACAGCAAGCCTTTCATGTTGGGTGATTTTTTTAATGATTTGATGCGACTTATATAATTTTTCTCATGTGACAGAATGATTAATCAGTCTGCTGATTAATCAGGTCACTGTTTTTAGATGATTGGCATCAGCTGATTGCTTCACAAGGCCAGTAAACAAAAGGTGGATGCAAACACATCAGTTCATTCCTGACAACATAGCTAAACGTTTATATTGCAATAAAACTTTGATTTCTTTTTAAATTTTCAATCATAGCAGTGGTCAGAGACTAGTAGATTTACATGAGAACAGAATCAATAAACATGCATTATTAAATGAGTGTTTAAATGTATTGTTACTGACATTGATTAATTCAGTTTATTTGTAAATCGTCAAATCAAATCGTCTCGGGGTACTTCACAAAGTAAAACATTTCAATTGAGTTCAGTTTATTATGCCAGTTAGTTAAAAGTTTCCTAGATAACGAACCCAGCAGATTGCATCGAGTCACTGACTTGTTGTGTCAGAGACTTTACAGCAATTCTCATACTAAGCAAGCATGTAGCGACAGTGGAGAGGAAAACTCCCTTGTAACAGGAAGAAACCTCCAGAGGATCCTGGCTCAGTATGAGCAGCCATCTGCCACGACTCACTGGGGGGTTTGAGAAGACAGAGCACACACACACACACACACACACACATGAAATAGCAAGTTCACTGAGAAACTATGTGAAGGAGTCCTCAAATTTGGAACATCTTCATCGCAACACCTTGAGGTAATCAGCCTTCAAATTCGTCTGACGAAGAATGCAGTCCCTGAATTTGGACACACAATCTGAGTTTCACATGAAAATAGCGAAACTAGACGTCTACCCCTTATTTCCTGCAGTAGCAGCGTAAACAAAATAGACCCACGGGTCAGAAAAGCCCACACAGAGCTACGTCACATTCAAAAGTAGCATTCATGGACTCACCCATCTTGACTCGCGACGGGGAAGGCTGTTGCTGGCTAGTAGAAGCTAACCGTTAGCATCAGCAACACCACCACACAGCAGAACTCCTCCAGGCTTGTGTTATTTGTGGAGATAAAACATTAACGTTGCAGAACAAACAGAGTCAGTGGTAGAGTCGTGTTGCTCTTAGCCAATCAGAGGCAAGATGTCCAAATATCAGGAAATAAGACTCCAAATCCTGCCGTGTTCTGCTCACCTCTGCTGTGGCTCACTTCTAGTTCCTGAAACAGGAGCGCCAGAGCTTTTTTTCCCACAGAGATTGACTCACTAGGCATTCATTTGTACTAAAGACCACTGCTAATGTGTTGAAAAAACAAGTGAACTTGGTCTTTAAAAGAAAATAAAGACTCTGTTATTTAGCACATAAAACTGTAGCATGAAAACTTCATGCTGAATCCTTTCCTGATTGTATTGACTGAGATTTGTCATGAACAAAAAATCAATAATAGGCCAAATCGTACTTCTTTTTATTTACGTTGGATGGCAGATATCAGACTTGATAAAACAGTGTTCCAGTTGCAGGTCAGAAAACCAGTAAGATTTGCTCATATTGGTGCTCAATGATCAGACTCAAGACATCTTGGAAATTCCATCTTCTGACAGATTAGAATTCCAGTGTTTTCTCATTTCACCTGGTACAATTGAGACAGATGTAAACAAATAACTTAGATTTGGCAAAATACACACTTTAATGTGGTGTGAACATTTGAATGTTTTTTATAACTCCACAAAGCTGCCTGATGCATGGTTGTGGCTGTCGTACTCAAAGGTGCTGCTGAGTGTTAAATCTTCTAACCTCATTATATCACATCAACTCTGAACACATAACTAAAACCTATTTTTGACCTAATCTAACTGACGCTCTGTAGAAGTCCCCGGGCCTTGTGGTTTTCTGGTGCCAGGTAAAGTAGCCAATCATATCCCAGTCGATTCCCAGTTTTAAAAAGTTCCCTATCCCGGTTTTCCTTATCCTTAAAACCCTGCTGAAACTGAACCGTTCTGCCTCCCGTTCAGTCCTCGTGTTCTAACCACCATTGTGTTTTCTGGTTGTTGAATGTTTTGTTATCAGAATAGAGGATTTCTTTGTCTTGTTGTACACATTATGGTCCTGTGAAGAACATGCCAGTTTTTTTATTTAAACATAAACCTGCTAATGCTGCGCTAGTTGTGTTTTTTCACTTTATTTTTATCATTTGTCATAAACACAAACACTTTTTCAGATTTATACCCTCAGAATGAGATGGTTGAAACATCACCTTCATCTGTGCATGAGATCTGTACAGGACCCTAATAGTGTACAGTTGTCAAAGTGTGTAAACTGTTGTGTTTTGTCACGTTTCACTCCCCTAATCACAAAACGGTTGATGCTAATCATGCTTCTTGTGTGTGTGTGTTTGTGTGCGTGCGTGTGTGTGTGTGTGTGTGTGTGTGTGTGTGTGTGTGTGTGCAGGCCCAGTGGATTTGAGTATCCAGGCCAAGTGTGACCCCTGCCTATCCAACCCCTGCAAGAATGATGGCACCTGTGCCAACGACCCCGTGCACTACTACCGCTGCACCTGCCCTTATGGATTTAAGGTATGCATTTGCTATAAATACCAATTGTTGTTTTAAGTTACTAAGAATTAGGTTCAGGATGGTCTGAAGATCTGGAAAATAAAAAAAAATATATATATATATTTAAAGCAGCTGATTTAACGTTTGGTGCTTATGAAACACTGATGATGCTGTACGTGTTTGTCTGCAGGGACAAAACTGTGAGGAGCCCATTCATGCCTGCATCAGTAACCCATGTCAGAATGGAGGAACGTGTCATCTGAAGGAAGGGGAAGGAAGCAGCTTCTGGTGAGAGACTTTTAAAATATCTTCTTTTTGGTTTTTTTTGTGCTTGCCTTATTTGTTGGACTAAAGCAGGATGTTCTATATTTCACGATGAGCACCAAAAGTCCTTGTTGTTCGATGCCCATGCAGACAATACATTTTTGTTTGTTTGACTGCTAATAAAAAGTGTCAGCAAAATTAAGAAATTATTTTTTTAAGTGATGCCGGAGGGCCGGTATCCAGCACGGTTTAGTTTCAACACACCTGATTTCAATCAGCAGGTGATTTGCAGGCTTCTGCAGAGCCTGATGAGCTGCTGCATAGGTGATTCAACCACTAAAACATGCTGGATACTGGCCCTCTAGGACCGAGATTTAGAACCACTGCTGGACAGATAAAATTACACTGTCCTAGAAATGCATCTAAGGGCCGCTCAAAATCACTTCAAAGGAACGACAAATGGCTCCCGGGCCACACTTTGGACTTGTGTGAGCTAAAGCAGGGGTCTAATCTGTTGCTACGTCGCTCTGTTTTTCTCAAATCAACTTTATCCATCAAAAAATTGTATTTTGTCACCTCAATAATTTTTCTTTTCATTTTTAGAGGATAGAAAATGAGTTTATTCTTTTATATGCTGATTACCAAGAGTTACAGGTGTCTGACATAATGTCCAGTAACAAACAATTTTCTCTTGAGATAAACCAACTGACCCAAGTTACTTAGAAAAAACTGTATTTTGGGGTGAAGTGGTTGTAAAAGAGGAGCTCTTGTTTAAAAACAGATAATCCATTTTTCTTTAAGTAAATACAAGTTCAAAATTGTAATAATCATTTAAACACTCATCTTCCTGTGACTGTTGCGAGGTGGTAAATATGCCAAGGGCTTTTAGTTTCCTCTCATGAGTCACAGGACCTAATTCATGTGTCTCAGGATTTTGAAACCAGTTCCAAATCTGCAAAACTCAACTTAGCTTATGTGAGTCAAAGTGCATGAAATGTGAGGTTTGCAGTTTGTGAAAACCAAGTTTTAAAACATTAGAAATAAAAACATGAATCTAGCATTCTGTGTGCAAGACGAGCGCAACAAAATTACAAATAAAATCTGGATGAACCGAGAACAAATGAAGACTTAAAATGCACATAAGAACTGCCCTCTCCATTTTTGACAAATGCGCATGCGCAACACTGGAAAGTTAAAATATAGTCATAGATAACTTCTTCTAGCAGTAATCTGAAATGGATTTCTCCAAATAGCATGCCAAACTTTAGCTTACCTGTCAAGCAGAAAACCGGCGACAGCGTTGTCTGTGGGGAGCCCAACCTTCTCTTTCAGCGAACGCCATCGTGTGCATGCGCAGGAAGTGAAAACTAACCCAGGAGCGAGCACGTACGTCAGCCTTGCTTTAGCTTCACCAGAATGATGACCCACTCGAACGTAAAGAATGTCCGCAATACCTTTAATGAAGACATTATGCAACAAGAACACCCACATATTTGCACAGGTGTCATTGGCAACTTTTTTAAAACTACACAAGTTGAATCAAAGTTCTACACAGTAAAGGAAGCAAACCACAAAGCAATAGCAACACACAATTTCACTAAAGAAGTATAGAATTGATCAAAATTATAATAGGCCAAAAAAGGACCTAGAAGCGATTACATATAAAAATCCAGTCTGAAACACTAAATCAGGATTAAACATCAAACTCCATGAGAATCGAGTGAAAAGAGGTGAGTTTTAAAGACTTCTGAAAATGTAATTGGTCATTTGTTCCACAGAGGATCAGCTACTGCATATGTGTGATCAGTTCTGCTTTTATTACATCTAATCTGCACTTTCCACCCATATAAAGATGATTCCACTTCAATGTGATTCCACCAGATTTTTCTTTTTTATATTTTCTCTCAGTTTTGTCACCAACTGGTCTCCAACCATCACAGACCAGTGAGATACAGGCCTTACCCCCAATAAAAGCACAAATAAACATGTTAAAACATAACTAGCAGGCCAAGAACAGGTGATTTAAAGATTAATCAAAAGCCAGTAAAAGTACTCAGAGCTCACTGATGGGGGGGTTCTAGTGTACCTCTGTTGTGGACAGCCCTGCTGTGAGTGTTGTCATCTCATCATTGGAACGTTTAGTAGCAGCAGGAGGCAATGAAACCCTTGTCTGCTGCCTCTAAGCAGGTGTTAACCTCCTACTAAGACAATCTGACCAACGCAACATCACAGCTTCTCCTTCATCCTCTGTCTCACAATCAGATTCTGTGCAACAGAATTTCCTGTATTCTTTTGTGTTTTTATGAGCTTGTGGGAAAATATTCATAGTCAAGAGTCGTTGCTGACTATGTAATGAGATATTCATCTTCGAGAGCATTTACTGCATAAGAGCTCTTCATTAGAGCCATTACACCGCACTGTGTGTGTGTGGGGGGGGGGGTGTTCAGGTACATTGATGTTAGCTTTGAATCCTTTAGCAGAATAATGACTCTCCTCTGAGAATATGGAGCTGACAGTGTGGAGACCAACTCTACTCAAGGATGATGTTGGTGTTTAATATCCAGATGTCCCTATGAAGCCATTAATCTGTACTAATCGAGCTTGACTGGGCAATTATGTGAAAATCAATGGCTTGTTTGATTATTTGAGTCCTTTTATACAGTAAGAAGTGACTAAACTACAGATGTGAACCTGTTTTTAGTAGACCAAACCACAACCCTTGACACTGCTGATTGCAGCACTTTAATAAATAACATACATGATTTGATTTTCAGGTAGAACTCAGGGATGGTTTGCTTCTGCCGGTAAATGTTCTGGGGTATTTTAGTGAGGCTCTGTGGAAATGTTACAACCTCTGCAAATAACCACTGTGTTCTGTGTAAGCAGTCATGTAATGTGAAATCTATTGTGGTACACAAGTTCATAAAGCAGCATTTGCATGAATTGCTATGAAATGATTGAGGTTGTTTTAGGACAGCCAAACACTTCCTAACTGGCCCCACTCATGCTTCTCATTAGCTCAACTGTCTGATTCGAAAGAATCTGCTTCTCCAAACTGAAACATTTTACAGAACTATTTATAACAAAAATATAATCAAAATATTCATAGCTAACAGTGTTTTCCCAGATAAACACTTCAAAGAATCTGAACTGCTCCTTCGTCCTTTTTATTTCTATGGTGTTCTACAGGGCTCTGCTTTAGAAACACTTTTGTTTTCTGCTTCTTTCCGTTTTGACTTTTGATCAATTTAAATGTGTCACATCAGACTGTGGTCATTTAGAACAGGTGCAGTTCAGCCTTTCTAAAGATTAATGGAGAATACTCATCAGGTCAATCATTGATTACATTATTGAATTTATTTCTACAAGTGCCAGAATTTTAATATCCTGTCAAAAGACTAGACTCAAAAGAGCTTTAATTTTGATAGATTTTACTTTAGCCTTTGATGCTGTTGGTCACAAAGTTTGAACCACTCGGGAATTGATCATTTCTTACTTTTTAGACAAAGGTTTATTCATGTGGGGTTCCACATGGTTCTGTTTTAGGCCCACTTTCAGTCAATTAATTTTTTTTAAATGGGCCTCAATGGACTGTAGCAAATTTAGAACAGTTCCAGTCCTGGAAAATAATCAAAAGATTAATTAGGAATAACAAAATTAAGTGTTATTTCTGTTTGAGAGGCTTTGCATGATAATAAATGCGTTTGTGTTTTAGGTGTGTGTGTCCAGAGGGATTTGAAGGTGATACATGTGAGATCAACATTGACGACTGTGAAGATAACGACTGTGAGAACAACTCTACCTGCGTTGATGGAATCAATAACTACACATGCATGTGCTCACCTGAGTACACAGGTAACACACTAGGGGGACCACTTGATATCAGCGTGTTTTCTGTCATCCTGTATTCACTTTTAATTCATATCTTTATTGACTCTGAACCCAGAAACACTGGAATCTCAGATAAATGAACAGAAAGCCTGTTGACTCGTTAGTTTTAATAGTTTCCACTGTTTGAACTATAAAGACCAAACTGAATGTGCTTCAGCTTTAGGTAATTTAGTTTTTCTTTTGGAAAAATAACTGAGTTTTTGTTTCCTAAACGAGTTAATCAGCATAAATCCAGCTCCGTACTTATGCATATACGGTAAATTTCGGTTTCTCATTAATAAACTACATGCAGATCATACTTTACCTCACTAACGCTGGTCTGTTGCTGCTTGTTTGTCTGCTTTTGCACTGTGCTGATCATCTCTGACTGCTAACTTTTGTGGCCGTGTTTTCTCTCTCTGTCTGTGGATGTTTTTCTGTCCCGTGTCTTTTCTCACTTGCTCTGCTTTTTATCATCTGTCATCTTTCTTTGTGTGGTTGCAGCCGCTACCAATGAGGTGGAGAGAGGTTAGTCTGTTCTTCTCTCTGTCCTTTTTGTCCACATCTTTCCTTCCCTGTTTCCTTACATTCATTCCTAACTTCCTTTTAGTTTCCCATGTTTTGTATTTGCACACATTAAGAAACCAGTTATTACCAATTTAACATTTTCTATGCAGCTATGCTTCTAGTTAGCTTTGCATGTCTTAAGTGTGCAGACAACCCTTGTTTCAAGGAACACAAATGAAATCTATAAAAAAGACTAAACTCTACCTGCAGATAGTTGTGTATGTGAAAAATTTTCTCTTACAGTTTTTATTAAAAACCCTGCTGCACAAACAGCAGCAGCGTTTGTGTTGTCATAAAAAAAGGTGGAAATATGAAAAAGGTTGATGAGTCTTAGCCAGTGATGGGCTCCCCTGGAAGCCCTCAACTGACACAACCAGGGGGAGTTTCAACCTGTATTACATTATTTATATGGACTCTCAACTTATCGGGACTTTGAGCAGAGAGGATGGAGAGCGCTGATTGTGGCAGCTGCGCACGGCCACAGTAACATTCTCAAAGTGGTGCCACCAAAAACTATAATTAACATGTGATCGTTGATTTTCGCTCATATTCTCTGGTACTTTTTTTGTTTTTTTCGTGCCTGATGCGTTCTGCTGCAGCGGAGCTCAAAACCCATGCTCTTGTCACTTCACCTCTCTGATTGAGAGGAGATGCAGAAAGATAAGAAACAGACAGGATGGAAAAATAATCAATAAAAAACAAGAAAACAAAACAAAGACCTTGAAAAGAAAAAGTTGGGCAGATTTATCCAACTACACCTTTTGAAAGCAATAATTTATAAGCATGTAATATTTATATATTTGATACAATTCAGATCACCTTCAAAGCTCAGTCCCACACCCAGGGCCGTTTCAAGGCATTTGGGGGCCCATGGCAAAATAGCCCCTCCCCACACACACACACATGCACACATGCACACATACACACACACACCTCCCTGCATGCTTATTTATTATTATTATTATTATTATTATTATTATTATTATTATTATTATTAATAACAATAATAATAATAATAATAATAATTTAACAATTACAACCTGTTGTGGCTCATCATCGTGTAGTCACTGAAAGAAATACCAACTTTTTCTCTCATTTACCGTATGAAAATATGAATTCTAGTTCTAGTTTCATGCATCACCAACTTTTAATGTTGGGATTTTCTGGAACAAACAAGAGTCCACTGAACAAATTTACCCAATAGAGGTATATAATACAACAGAAGCATACAAGTATACACAGATACACATTCTCATGAATCCCCACAGGGTTGTGTAATTATTCCCTGAGTGGCCAGTCTGCTGTCAGGAGGATTGGTTTATTCCCTGATGCCTCATCAGTGATTCCCTGGAGTTCAGAGTACCAGAACACACGCCGGAATATCATCCAGAAAATGGCCGTCTCAGCAGAGTGACCATTTATCAGACCTCTGTGTTGGTCTGAGCCACAAGAGAGTCATCCATCATTAGAGCGCACACACACTGACTTTTTGTTGTATTTACTGCTGACGCCGTCAGTGCAATAAAAAGCCTTTCACATTAACGTTATGTAAAATAAAAGGTGCTGACGTGGTGTGTGTGTGTGTGTGTGTGTGTGTGTGTGTGTGTGTGTGTGTGTGTGTGTGTGTGTGTGTGTGTGTGTGTGTGTGTGTGTGTGTGTGTGTGTGTGTGTGTGTGTGTTTCCAGGAGAGTTGTGTGAGGAGAAACTGGACTTCTGCGCCCCCGAGCTGAACCCGTGTCAGCACGACTCAAAGTGCATTCTGACGCCTCAGGGATACAAGTGAGTGTATTATACACACTCACACTGGTGCACACGTGCAGATTTACTGATCTCTCCTGCAGCATTTCAGTACTTAGTGAAATAAATGGCTTGTTGAATTTTCCCTGCAGAGATGAGCAGTGTGTCTGTGTGTGAGACAGTGTGTGTGCACTGGTACCATAACTTGTACCAGTCTAAACTTGCCCTTTAGCTTTCACACACTGTCTAGACCAGGTGTCACCAACTCCAGTCCTCGAGGGCTACCATCCTGCTAGTTTTCTGTTTCCTGCTCTACCACACCTGAATGAAGTAACTGAATCCTCTCCTTACCACGTTTACCTCTGCACAGGCCTGTTAATTACTCATTCATTTCAGTCAGGTGGGTAGGAGCAAATAAACAGCTAACGTGTGCAGGTAGCCCTCAAGGACCTGAGTTGGTGACCCCTGGGTTAGACTCTTGGGTTTAGCAGGGATCCATTGTTTTTCTTAAGGGTTTAATAGTTTCAGCACATCGGGAGACAGTTTGTTTGACCCGCTGCATCACCACAAACAGGAAAGTCAGTCTCATGTCAATAAGTGCTGTTGTCTGAGTGTGTTTGTGTGTTTTCTAGGTGTGAGTGCACTCCAGGTTATGTAGGGGAGCACTGTGATCTGGACTATGATGACTGTGAGGAGAACAAATGTCAGAATGGAGGTCACTGCATTGATGCTGTGAATGGATACACCTGCATCTGTCCAGAGGGATACAGGTGAGTTCAGAAAGACCTCACAACAACTTATAATCTGTTATTACACATATAATCGTCTTAATTAGCATAAACCGGAACATTAATGTGACATTCATATCAAATTTGTCTAAGCTGCAATAGCAAATTTGCAAAACAAGCTAGCTTAAAACATTTTTTCATGCGTCTTAACAGAGCTCTCAAGCCTCACGCATTTTCCTGTCTTACACGCACTCACGCCACACATGAGATTTCTCACGCTGAAAAAGCACAACGGTGAGGTTAGTTGGACAGTGGATATTCAGGACATTACTCCATGGTTCACTACGGTCAATGATGAGTTTTTATGCCGTGCGCTATGATGTGTGTGTGCGCTGCGCCAGATAGAGACGGCGGTCAGCTGTGTTCCGAGGACTCGCTCATGAAAGCGGTGGTCCGCTTAGGGACCGTCAACAATTTCTAGTCATTTGAGAACACATACAAAAAGTCAAAAGCTTCCAGCTTCATTGATTAAATTATTCAAAATCAATTCTCAGTTCTGTTGCTAAACTAGACCAACGAGACGTTTTTTTAACACATTTCATACAATCTGATCTTTTTTTTTATTAAGATTTTCATAAAAAATAAGATATTTTCTTCAAAAGCTTCCAGGTAAATTGATTAAAAAAATAGTCAAAACCAATTCCCAGTTGTGTTACTAAGGTAGCAATGCAATGACACAACAGTTTTTAACATACTTCATACAAACTGATCTTTTTCATTTAGATTTTCATTAAAAATATTTTTTTTTCAAAAGCTTCTAGGTAAACTGATGACGGTCCCTAAGCGGACCACCGCTGACCGCCGTCTCTATGTGGTGCAGCGCATGATATGAAAACCCTCCGCTGACTGTAGTGAACCAGGAGTGAATGTCTGTCAAATAACCAACGTCCAACTAACCTCGCGGTTAAAGACACACACACACACACACACACCCGTTATGGGCAGCGGAAAGCGCGCCGCCCCCCCCGACAGCGGAGGGAGGTGAGACGAGTCCCCCCACTCCACCCCCCACTCCAGTCTCACACATGGAAAACTTCTAAAGTTGGGAGCCCTGGTCTTAACAACGTTCTAACATTTGGACGTAGTAAACTGCGACTGATGTTTAGCGCTCTCTCGTTTACTGTGGCAATGCTCGTTCACATATCGGGGGGCGTGGCCTAGGGATGACAGCCGATGGGAGAGGTGAGAGTTCTGTGGCTGTGTTTGTGTTTAAAAGCTAGCTTGATTTGCTATTGCAGCTTTAACTATTGTCTTCATAATCAAGCAAAATGGGTTTAAAAAGGTCTTAACCTGTCATTGTTATGTTATATTTTTTGGAACCCTATCTCAACAAAAAAATGTAATTTGAAAATGAATTTTTTTGAGCACATCATAAATATTTCAACACCTTAGAAAATAAAGTCACTGCTTTGCTCTCTTTACCTTATGTGCAGAGAATCAGTTATGAGAATCCCAAATAACACAAAGCTGTTTATAATTTCTGAATACTGATCAAAAGAGGTGACTGAGTGTGTTTTGTTTTCCTGAAATCAGCTGAAAGTTCTTTGGTTTGGTCTCCATTCAGAGACAAGTTATTGCTGTGGTACTATAATGATAAGTTAATTACGTCATCCCTAAGCTGCCTCATTGTCATCTGTAATTTGTCCTTTGATGGTGATCTGCAAATGTAATGATATAATCTGAGGGGTGATAAGCAGCACATATGTAAACAGGCATTTATTATAAGGCCCTGTAAGACGCTGACATTCACCACTTTGGAAGATTTGTCACCAATTTAACTTACCTGGACTCATTCTGTCAGAAATCTGTGTTTAGACAACAAAAATAACCACTTTTACCAATCTTATAAAATTTTTTTATAAATTTCCTTTTAGAGCGCACATGCATGATTTATTGATTCGATGTGTGTTAATGTGTGTTGCAGCGGATTATTCTGTGAGTTTTCCCCCCCGATGGTCCTTCCTCGCACCAGTCCCTGTGACAACCATGAGTGCCTCAATGCGGCTCAGTGCGTTGTCATGGGAACAGACCCCCAGTGCCAGTGTCTCCACGGCTACGAGGGCGAACGCTGTGAAACACTCGTCAGCGTCAACTTTGTCAACAGAGAGTCGTACCTGCAGCTTCCCTCCAGCCTCCTCTCGCCTCAGACCAACATCAGCCTGCAGGTACTCAATCTGACACCAGGTCCTCTGCTTAGGGTTTGGTTTGAGCTTTTTTATTTGCTTGGTTAGGTTCAGGCAGCAACCTATGGGTTTGGAAAATATTTAATATTTCTTGATTAAAATAGAGCTTTATTATGTCTGAGGGTATAGATACAGTGGGTAGAAAAGAATCACCCCACTTGAAAGACTTGTGTCTTTTTGCTTTGCAGCCTTTTATGGAAACAAACAAATATTATTTACCAGCTTTTCTTGTACAATGCAATGTAAGACATTCATTGATTGATATTGAAATATCAAAGTTACAATTCAAGCAGAATTTAAAAAAAAAATCATGGAGCGAAACTTCTGTACAGCTTTGAGGAGATTCTGGTCCACCATCTGACGTCTCAGGAGGGGAAAGTGGTGCACAACCAACACTGTTAATAGTTGGGAAGGTGTGCTGCTGACATCATCTTGGGACCTTGTGGATTGGTGGGCGGAGTACTTCGAAGACCTCCTCAATCCTACCAGAACGAAAGGTGTTGAGGGGATCCGTTTTGGTGGCCTAAGGATCAGGTCTCAGGTCTCTCTTGAGTCAGAAAAGGGTACAATGCCTTCTCCAGGTCAGGGATGAGGTCCTGCCGCAGGTGGAGGAGTTTAAGTATCTCGGGGTCTTGTTCACGAGTGATGGAAAGATGGAGCAGGAGATTGATAGGCGGATTGGTGCTGCGTCTGCAGTGATGCGGGCGTTGTACCGGTCTTTCGTGGTGAAGAGAGAGCTGAGCCAGAAGGCCGAGCTACATTCCAACCCTCATCCATGGTCATGAACACCTAGTAGTGACCGAAAGAATAAAATCGCAGATGAAAGTGGCCGAAAAGACTTTCTCCACTGGGAGCCCAGGCTGTCCCCGATAGGGTGAGAAGACTCACCCAGAGGAGGTGGCCCAAGTGGCTGAGAGAGAGAAGTCTGGGCCTCTCTGCATAGGCTGCTGCCCCTGTGACCAGACCTTGGATAAGCGGAGGAAGATGGATGGATGGATGGATGGATGGATGGATGGATGGATGGATGGATGGATGGATGGATGGATGGATGGATGGATGGATGGATGGATGGATGGATGGATGGATGGATGGATGGATGGATGGATGGATGGAACAGAAAAACAGAAATACTGAGATTAATAAAGGATCAACACCACCCTCACCCCCAAAAACAATACTTTTAATCTCAGTCAGGGAAGGTAACCACCATTTCCGTATAAAAACAGCTGTTCCTGGAGCTTTATAATGCAACTGACAGCAAACAACTGACTATGGGTGGAAAGCAACTTTCAAAAGATCTCAGGGACAGAGTTGTGGGCAGACAAAAGGCAGGAGATGGATGCAAAACAATCTGAAAGGCGTTATCAATCCTAAGGAGCACAGGAAGGTTTATGATAAAGAAGTGGCAAGTGTTTGGTACCACTAGGACCCTCCCTGGATCTGGTCGTCAATCTAAACTGAATGGAAGAGCAAGGAGGAAACTGGTAGGAGATGCTACCAAGAGGCCAACGGCCACTCTGGAGGAGTTAAAGGACTTTATGGCAAAGAGTGGTCATTCTGTGAATGTGACAACAATTTGCGTAGGATTTGTAAATTAGACAAAGGCTATTGAGAGTTTGGGCTTCATTTGGGCAGAAGTTAAAGAGATCCCATCTTTGTTTTATGTTTTTGTGCATGGCACATTGATCCACATCCGGTAAATGATACTTTTCCATTGCTGTAATGATGTGATGCATGTTGTTCTGCTGGATAAAAGCTCACTGATATGAACATCAATCTGTTTTCAGATCGCTACGGACGAGGACAGTGGTGTGCTTTTATACAAGGGCGACAACGATCACATCGCTATGGAGCTGTACCGGGGGCGTCTCAGGGTCAGCTATGACACCGGGTCCTACCCACCTTCTGCTATATACAGGTACATACACACCTCACTCACAGGTGTCATCTTCATGATTGATGATCCAGATGTGTTGTCTGAACTTCTCCATCCACTCCTTCAGTGTGGAGACAGTGAATGATGGGAGCTTCCATTCGGTGGAGTTGATAGCAGCAGATCAGACTCTGTCTCTGTCCATTGATGGTGGACCACCCAAATCCATCGGTTCCATCAGCAAACAGTCCACACTCAACATAGACTCTCCCCTTTACCTGGGAGGTAAGGGCTCAGCACAGGCTCTGTTTCTATAAGTGTCTTTGTTGTGTTTGTTGGTGGAAAATCATTTTTAGTCTGACATGTTTTCCACCCAAAATCTTAAGCCAAAGTTGTTGGACTGTGTTACGGAGTTGCTACAGGTTGATCATCACTTTTTTTCTTTATGCAGGGATGCCAGAGAGACTCTCAGCCTCCGGTGGTCTTTCTGCCCTTCAGCTCAGCTCAGGAGGTCGCAACGGCACTAGCTTCCACGGCTGCCTGCGTAACCTCTACATCAATGGGAAACTGCAGGACCTAGGAGCGGGACTGGAGCCAGGAGGTCTGGGTTCTGGGACTCCACAGAGCAGCAAACAGTGGCTGGGGAGTGGGGTGGAGCCTGGCTGTCAGCCATGTCTGAGAGGAGCTTGTGTGCAAGGAGACTGCCACCCAACGGGTCACCGAGGCTTTACCTGTACCTGCCATCCTGGGTGGACGGGAGCCCTCTGTGACCAGCAAGTTAGCAATCCTTGTGATGGTAACAAGTGAGTTACAATTTGGTTGTTTACATGGTTAAACCAAGAAAAGCACAGTTGGATTGTTTTAAATTAACATACATACATGCAACATACAGGTGTATCCATGGAACCTGTATCCCAATCAACTCGTACTCATACTCCTGCCGCTGCCAGCCCGGGTTCGCCGGCGTTCTGTGCGACGAGCAGGATCAGGACGCCGCAAACCCCTGCAGCCTGTCTCACTGCAAACATGGAAAATGTCGAGTTTCAGGCCTGGGCAAAGCTTACTGTGAGTGTAACAGTGGCTACACGGGAGAGGCGTGTGACAGAGGTGAGGAAAACTAGGATTTAAGTTTGTGGCATCTTTCCCAGATTCTACTAAAACATGAACTAATACTGTTCCAGCTTTTAAATCTGAGGTGTTTTTATATGAACCTTCTAAACTTCTGTTTCTCTCTTTCTGCCAACTCTTAACAATTTGCAAGTCTAACATTTTATTGTCTCTACTAATGATTCTAACCCATCACTTCTTCAATCTAGCCTCCCCTGAGCTTCCTTTTAATCCCACGCGGGGAGCGACTCAGGTGAGACTACCTGATCACATATACTCCTAAACCATGATGTTTGTCATGCTCCCTGCTAACGTACCCCAGCCCACGACCCCGCTTCATCTCCTTGTCGCATCATGCAACATAAAATGGAGTAAAACTCAACTGCACCTGCTTCTTTCACTTGGAGTCTGATGATTCTTCTTACTATCCATTTTCTCTAAAGCCGGGCATATATTGTGCAACTTTTTTACTCGTAGCGTTCAGCTCCATCTCAAACTGTACGACTTCCTCACAGAGCAAATCTCACGAGTCAGGTTCTCGCACTATACGACTCAGTGCTCCGATACCGTGAGTGGTTCTGGTACTTTTTGGGTCGCAGCGCTGCTTCAACAGTGCGATAACTCCACAAGGGACGAGAAATTCAAACGCGCCTGAAATTCGTGTGACCATACGATTGCTAATCGGGAGCTGTTGGTGAGTTATTAATCGCCTCTCGTTACACAACGCAAAACTCGCCCCGAGCTCAAAGATTCTCGCACGGGGGGAAAAATGTATGCCCAGCTTAAAAATCACCCAATAGTTGTGTTTCCACTATAGGAGTTCCAGGGATTTTTTTTTTTTTTGGGGGGGGGGGTGACAGGGAAAATACGCTGGCTCGGCCTTCTCAGCCGTTGTGTCTTCATACAGAATCAACGCTTTCAGGACTTTCCTAAAATGTCAGCACATCACAACCGTTTTGGCAGTGAGTGATGTCACAGATCAGCGTCAAAAGGCGTCCACGGACATTAATAACAATAAAAGTTTTATTCTGTCAAAGTAACCCCTAGTTTAAACTGTGATAGTGCCTGTGTGACGTAAAAAGCAGCGTTCAATGACCAGAAGAAGCACCGTTTATACGGCGCTCTGTAGGAAATCACAAAGCAGCATAAATTACAGCGTTTTGGGGGATTTCTGCCTCATTATTTGGTGACGGAAATTTTTAAGCATCATCAACGCTGCTTTTTTTCTTTACCTTCCACTCTGCTTCACTATCAACTCCTCCATTTTACAAATGCCAGTTGTTTGGCAACGTCTGCTGATGTTATTGCCTACTGAGTTACAACCAATCAGCATGAGTTCCCGCCCAGGGACGCTGTTTCTGAGTACAAACCCCAGTTCAGGTAATCAGCTAGTCTCTGAAACAACCCTGAAAATGGTCATTTTGGGACTTCCTGGTGAAGCGAAGACACATGCATACCGTGAAGGTCCGGTCAAATTACCCGGAAGTTCCGATGGTGGAAACGGGCCCATGCTGCTAAACGGCTAAAGCACCTGGGGATTCCTCTAAAAGTGAAGCTTTCTAATGCTGCTGTCTTGTTGCAGAGGTTGCCTGCCACGGGGAACGGATCAGAGATGTCTACCAGAGACAGCAAGGCTATGCGGCGTGCCAAACCCAGGAGAAGGTCTCCCGTCTAGAGTGTCGAGGCAGCTGCCCGGGGGGAGCAGAGGGCCAGGGCGCCTGCTGCACCCCCCTCCGCAGCAAACGCAGGAAATATACCTTCCAGTGCACTGATGGCTCTTCTTTTGTCCAGGAAGTGGAAAAAATTGTCAAGTGCGGCTGTACAAAGTGTTCTTCATAAAAAGAAAGAAAGTTTTTTTTAAAGACAGCTCCCTGGACAGATTTCCACTTCTCCAGGTAAATTCTGTGTTCCTGCCCGCCTTACTTGATCCTGGTTCCCTCCTGTTCCTTACGAGGAAGCGCTCCACACCACCTACTGAGAGTATTATTGCCACCAACCCTGTTTTTTTTTTAAAAACCCTGAAAAAAAGTGGAAAAAAAAATTAAAATAGAGAAACAAAAAAAAAGTTACTTTTCTTGTCAGTGCTGGACTGATGATCAGTGCTTCCTCGGTGCGGATCCTGAATTGTATTGTAAAGTACAAAAAACAGACTTTATTTTTTATTATGAAGTGCGGAAAAAAGACAAGAATGAAACACTAAAAGTTGACTTTGTCCTTACGTTTGCTCCTCCTTGTTGGTCGTGATGACTCCAGTGGTGCGCCACGCTGTCTCTTCCCCAGAGAACTGACCGGTCACGGATGGCAGACCGCTTCCTGTAGACTTCCTCCTTCCTGTCAAGAGTTGTGCATTTTAGGAATCATTTTAACTGGTAGTACCACAGACTCACCACCAGGAGGAGCTGCATTAAAGCCTGGGAGAGTGTGGGGCGTTGATAATCCCAGAAACAACAATAAAACCACCTATATAATCTGCAGGCTGCTTTAGCCGATCCTCTGTGACTGTGTGCATGATCGTACACGCGTGGTGTTTTTTTTTTCTTTTCTACAGCTACTGAAATCACGCTCACCTACTACCTGTCAGGGTAAACACACTACCCTCTGTTCATGCACCCCTGGTCATGAATGACAAGTATTTATTGTATCATAAATACCTTGACTTATTCAGTAGATCCCCCGTGTATCAGTCTGATTCTTTTAATATATATTAATTTATATTTGTCCTTATTTTTGTATTAAAAGACATAATCTGTCAAGATAGCTAAACTAACAAAATGCTGTCCTTTATTTTTGGTGTAAGAGAAGTTGTTTTTTTTATCACTGAAACTACCGTGCTTGCCAGAGACCTTAGTTACATTTTAATCTGCAAATGTGACGTGAAGACATTGTATATTTTTGTCGCGTTTCCTGAGAGTTTGTACTGTGCCATTACCAGAAGGTCTTTATATATTAGAGTATAAATGTATAGTTTTCCCTACTTACGTATTTCACACACAGATCTTTGTGAGTAGCATTGACCCTAGCGGATGCATAGAGCTCTTTTTACCTTTTTAACAAATTTAAAGAATACTGTGACTTTTTTCTAAATGAAACTACTTTGTTAGCCCCTCGGTCCCTGTTGTTAACATGTTGCTGCTAAGTTTTTTGTACCGTAGACTTGGATCCTGATCTGTATGTTATATAGAGCTTCCTGCTCCAAACAGTATGAGGGAGGGGGGGCACCTTGTGTAACAGATAAATACGTCCCTGCCACCTCTACACATGTGCATTGTGCTTTATATTCCCCCTCTTCTCCATCCCCAGACTAATGTCAGTTCCCTGACTGATGTTTGTTTATTAAACACAATATTTACCTCACACTTCTCATCTTTCCTTTTTTTGAGTCAGAAATCAGACCAACACTGAAGAAACTGTGAAACGCGATCATGTGTGCAGGATCTTTGCATAATTTTATTTTGTGCATCAAACATGCAGAAGTGTGAAAAAGTATTTGCCCCCTTTTCAGTTTTTAATTAATGATTTCACTGATCGAGAGAAAAGATTCAATCCTAACTGGCCCCATGTGAAAGAGTGATTATTGTCTAATCAACAAAATAAAATAAAGAGCATGCCCTAAACTGTAAATATTTCATATATTATCATTTAAATTATTGTGTACTTCACTGTTATACTGTAACATACATTATAATGAGAGACCATGCAAACTAATGTATGAAGATTTTTAGGAGGGTTTTAGTCTTTCTGTGCAGTTTGGTTCCAAATGATTCAATAACTTGTAACGTGACTTCTTTATGTCCAGGTTTAGATTTTAATGCTGCCCCTTTCTCTTGCATTTTCCTTTTATGGGTCTATAATTCATACAGTTAATGCTTCAAATACACAGAACTGTAATGCCATCTGCTGGTTGAATACAAACTAAACATCTCAGCAGCAGAACAGGATACTGCAGCATCTCCTGAGGCGCTGCAGCCTTGGGAAATTCCCAGTCAGTCCCAGTATGATAAATCTCCACACCGATCAGGACCCCACACACACCTTCAGCCTCATGTTTGGTGTTGCAGGACCTTTGACCAGGTAGATACGGCTGAATGTGATGAAACCTGGTTCACAAATAAATGCCTTGTGAGTTGATCTCTGAAAAATACTGGTAACTGGTAATGGTGTGTATTTTTGGACAGGACATGCCAGTAATGTAATCACTTGTTTTAATAATTCAATTTTGAATATTACTTCAAGCAGCAAAGTAGCACAAACAGTGACCGGCATCCCCATTTAGGAAGTCACGCTCGATGATGCAGTGCTCACGGTCCCAATTCTGCAGTTATTTGTACACTTGTTTACTCTCACTTACATGCACCTCTTTCAAGTGCACTGCGCAGAGGACCGTAGGTTGCAGTGTGGGTTTTGGGAGTGGGCCTTATTTCCTGATATTTGGATTTCTTGCCTCTGATTGACTAACAGCAACGTGACTCTACCCCTGACTCCATTTGATGTTTTATTTCCACAAGAAACACAAGCCTGAAGGAGTTCTGCTATTTTGTGGAGTTGCTAATGCTAACGGTTAGCTTATACTAGCTTAGACATGCTCTGCTCTCTCCTGGACGCTAAACCAACAACAGCCTTCCCCGTCGCGAGCCGAGGTGGATGAGTTCATGAATGCTAATTTCTCAATGTGACGTACAATTGACTGACTTTTCTAGTTTGCATGTTTCCCCATCTAGTTTCTATCAACGGCTAATGCAGGAAATAGGGGTAGAAGACTATTTTCACGTTTTGCCTGTATGTGAAACTAAGAGGGACCGATCATATTTAAAAAATAAGTAAAAATGGTTTTCAGTGAACTTGCTCTTTAACTGTAGACCTCCCAACACCCTTAGATTGGTCAGGAGACACCTGGCACATGTTTTGCTGTTGTGTTTTTGACTCCACCCGTTGTGCCGTTGAGCCAGCAGGTTTCTTTGTATGTATTTTTGTGTAAGTTTGATTTAGTTTTGAATAACTTTAGGTTTGATTTCATAACTCCTTGTGTGGTCTTGCTGTGTCTCTGAGCTGGTCCATAACACTGGGTCATGGTAACTTGAGCGACTTAATCCTTCAGCGGGACGAGTGGTGGTCCCTGTGCCTGGAGAGCTTTTGTTTTATAATCCATCCATGAGTTCATTAAATGGACCTACCACCTCATGTTCTTGTGACTCAGCTTTGAAGCCATCAGAACTCTGCTGCTCTTGAGGTGTTTCCGTGGGACCGGTTCCCATCTCCTTTACCCTGCCAACAACATCTGACCATGAAATCTTCAACGAAAATGGTCCTCATGTTTAGTTCAGCTGCCTAGATATCTTTCATATCATCACTGAAAATAAATCACATTCATGAAATATAATATGTCCAAAAGCATAAATAAAGGAATGTGCATGTAGCCGATACTTACTGTATTTTACACTTTCTGTTAGAGAACGAACAGCTGGAAAGCCATTTTGTTCCACTGACATCAAATCCTCAAAAAATAAAATATACGGTGTTAGAACTCAGGGGGCAGAGAAAATGTGTAGATGTTCCACACATGCCTGAAACTGCATGGTACGCTGTTCAGATATTAAAGCTGCTATAGTGAATCTGCAAACAAGCTAGGTGTTTAACGCAAACACGGTCACGTAACTCTCACACCTTCCCTTGGGTATCTTCCCAGAGACACTTCTGCTGGAACTGGAAACCCATGATGGAGGAAATGAGAGAGCGCTAATCACCAGTCGTCGTTTTCTAGGTCCAAACATCTTTTGTTGTCCGTGACTTCAAATGGTGTTTTTCTTTTTGGGACTCTGGTAGTTTGTCCTAAAGTTGAAGTGGTAGCAGCCGGCTGTTTCTCCTTCTCTGATATTATTGAGCGGAGAACCTCTCACACCAGTGGTGTTCTGTTGCAAAATGCGCAAACGCGTAATGAGTCGAAGGAAGTGTGGCGGTTCGACGAGACCAACAACCGAATGGTCCAGTAGTTGCTTTTGGTCCGAAACGTGTGATTGGTGGAGGGTTGTAGACAAATGCAAGAGAACCACTTTATTAACTTTTTTTTTATCTCCACAAAATATTTACAGCTATACTATGTTAGAACGTTGTTAAGAGGCATGAAAAAGTGTTTTAAGATCATTTGTTTTACAAATTTGCCATTGCAGCTTTATATTTCATTGGATTTTAGACACATACGTTTGTTTGTTTGTTTTTGTTGTTTGTTTGTTTGTTTGTTTGTTTGTTTGTTTGTTTTCAATAAAACAGTTTAAATCACAACCATACATTACTGAAAGTCAGGAGCTAACTAATTGAAGATTCTCAATTCTTTGTTTTTATGTTTTTGAATTATCAATAGGATTTCCTTCCCTTGAGGTGCAGTCATATATGTGTCTGGATCTTTTTGAGATGAAATCATTTTTGCTGAACTTACCTGACAGCCGCGGCTCTTTTCCCTTGAAGCACTCAGCACAAGGTGCAGAAACTCTGCTGTGTTCCTCTGAGTGTGTTCCTGTCTCTGGTCTATTTTTAGGGGGTTGGAGGGACACTGAGAGAGTGGGACGGCAGGCTTTCTGATGGTTCGCACTAATAATTCAAGTTCCTCACACAGAACCGGGAATGAGAACCGACAGCCAGCTCAGCTCAACACGACACATTCAGCTGTCCACTTCAAAAAGTTTACTTCTCACTAATAAAGTACTATTTTGTAACTTTTTCTGACTCTTTTTCATTGGTTTCCCAGATTTCTAGAGTTCCAAGGCTTTTAGAGAATCTGGAAAATGGAAAAGGGGGTAAAAATGGTCTAAAACTGAATCAAAAACTGAGGAGATGAGGTGGGTTCAGGTACCAGATGGGTACCAGTGAGGGAAAGATGGAGCGCGAGATCGATAGGTGGATTGGTGCTGCGTCTGCAGTGATGAGGGCGTTGTACCGGTCTGTTGTGGTGAAGAGAGAGCTGAGCCAGAAGGAGAAGCTCTCGATTTACCGGTCTATCTACGTTCCTACCCTCATTTATGGTCATGAGCCTTGGGTAGTGACCCAAAGAACGAGATCACGAATACAAGGGGCCACAGGGTGTCTGGGCTCTCCCTTAGAAATAGGGTGAGAAGCTCAGTCAACTGGGAGGGGCTCAGAGTAGACCCGCTGCTCCTCCATATCAAGAGGAGTCAGTTGAGGTGTCTCGAGAATCTGGTTAGGATGCCTCCTGGACGCCTCGTTGGTGAGCTTTTCTGGGCAACCTGGAGGAAACGTAAAGGGAGACCCAGGACACGCTGAAGGGACTATGTTTGTCGGCCAAGGAACACCTTGGGATTCTAGTCCAAATGACTGGAGGGAAGTCTGGGTCTCTCTGCTTGGGCTGCCTCCCCCGCAACCTGACCCCAGATAAGTGGAGGAAAATGAATGGATGGATGGATGGATGGATGGATGGATGGATGGATGGATGGATGGATGGATGGATGGATGGATGGATGGATGGATGGATGGATGGATGGATGGATGGATGGATGGATGGATGGATGGATGGATGGATGGATTTAAAGCAACATCTAAGTTTCCCGCTTCTCCCTCCTACTGGTTGAAAGTGGAATTACAACTGTCGTAGACAACCCTGCTGCAGCCTGCTGCACTAACAAAAAGCTAACGCTAACACGAGCTAACTGAAACTAAATAAGCCATGAAGTAAAAAGATCTACACTGTTGGAATAAAAAACAATTACTTACAAGTTCAGTTGCAACAAAGCCAGGTCACCATCAGTCCGTGATTTCATAGCCTCCTTCAGCTCCCTCAAACGAGTGTAGGCCGCGCTGATGTTCACTCCGGTTTTAGCTCTTTGCTTCGCCTCCAAAGACATTACTCTCTCACTTTTATTTTCAGGCTCCACCATGATGCCAAAAAAGGCAAAATTCTTCTTCTGAATAAATTTAGAATTCTGAAGTTGGTCAGTATTAATTTACTGTGAGAAGAGCTTGAGCGAGGACTTTATTCTCTTTTTGGTTCCTTCTACTTGACCATTTTCAGAGGGAAGTTCTTGTTTCCATTGTTTCTCCGCTCTATAAAGCATTCAGGCATCAAGGCTCCTAAACTCAAATGAATCAGTGTTTTGTCGACATATAACAAACAACTTGGCATAAAAAAACATTTCAAATTACATTTACAGGCACTTTGTTTCACTTTGTGTCGCGCGGGTGAAGTTATTTGTTTTGTGTGGTTGCAACGCTGGCTCCTCTACTGAGTTAATGTGGCTTTTAAGCCTAAATAATTCATCAGCTATCTTAACAAAGAAAAAGAAAACCATTCCTCTGAGAACTGGACTAAAAGCAGCCTGAGACCAAAAATGTATTTTTAAATAGCTTCAGAATATTT
Source organism: Aphyosemion australe (assembly GCA_006937985.1). Taxonomy (NCBI): domain Eukaryota; kingdom Metazoa; phylum Chordata; class Actinopteri; order Cyprinodontiformes; family Nothobranchiidae; genus Aphyosemion; species Aphyosemion australe. The sequence goes on from SSNS01000022.1 coordinate 439,337, forward strand.
GTGAAATGCAGATTAGTGAGAAGTGGTTCAAGACTTTTGCACAAGACTGACCATCCCAAACTGGTCTCTGATCAGCCATGTGCAGACACTTTCTCTGGTTAACCAACATGCAGCATCTGCCCTTGTCAGCATGTATTTGTTTTAGGATGTATTATTAATCCTCTTTGCTGTGGTGACTATTCTTACACACACAATGCATTCATTCCTGCAGCGAGTGGATGTAGGTTACAAACCCATTACACCAGGAACAAAAAAGCTTCTCACTCTTGCATCAGACAGTAATCCCTGATGCCTTGCAGAGACAATTTTATTAATAAAATGGATGGTAGGACAGCCAACTATAAGATATAACGTGTTATGTAATGTTTTGGGATGCATGCACAATCATTTTACAGGAAAGAAGAGAACAAATACTTCTGACTCCACTGTTAAGGTAACACAAAACCGATCAGAATCACAAATTCAAATTAAAGAGTTAAATGTTTTAATTTTGTTTGTTTGATGGTTTAAAAACATTTCAGTTCTCAAGTGTACACTTTGCTAATTTCTGCATAGAATAACTGTTCCAGAAGCAAAGCCCCCTCCCGCCTCAGGGGGTGGGGGAGGTGGTGGTTCAGTTCATGCACTCTGAAGTGAATAAAGACAGAAATGGACCAGAGGACACTGAACATCAACTACAGGCTCCGCCTCCAGCGTCTCAAAAGTCTTCAGTCAAGTGAGCGAAGGCTGATCAGCTGACCGTGCACAGTGAGTCTGTGTAGTCTTAGGCTGGGCATACACTGTGCAACTTTTTCAGTCTTTGCATTCAGCTCCATCTCAAACTGCACTACTTTGTTGCACAGCAAAGCTCACGAGTCATGTTCTCACAATTTACGACCCAATGTTCGTATATGACCTGACAGCTCACACAGTGGTAGCAACACGTCTGGGCTAAAAACACGCTAAAAGTAGTAGCTTTAGCATAACACGTTGGACCTTCGAGTCCGAAACCCGCAAGACCCGTAGACTGTTGTGCTGTTGTTGACGTCTGTTGTCCTTCAGGCTTGCCGTAGTTTTAGGACACACAGGGGTTTATGGGGGTTGGAGGAGGAAGACAGATAAAAAAGGTTTTGTGATCTGTTTTAATTTGACATAAACACTGTAAACACGCTATTTCCTCCTGAGTTGACATCATTTCCAACTGAGTTACAACCAATCGGCAGCGTTCCCGCCCAGCGTCTTCACTGGGCCTTTTATCGGGTCATTCCGAGTACCTACCCCTGATCAGGTACTCAGAAGGTTCCGGAAAACAGCCGTTCAGCCGGCCCAGTCAATTGGAGACAAGCGCACGTCGAGAACTTCCTGTAAATTTACCCCGAAGTTCCGATAAAGGAAACGCACCTATTGTGGCTGACTATTCACAGAGCGTTTATTTAGAAAAACAATGTATTGTTTTCTGCGTTTTTTTATGTTTTATGTTCTTCTACGGTGTAATGGTGGACTGCCCCATTGACTGACATCCGTAGCGGTACAATCACAGCGCTCTATTGGTTTGAAGGGCCAATCACAGCGCTCTATTGGTTTGAAGGGCCAATCACAGTGCTCTATTGGTTTGAAGGGCCAATCACAGCGCTCTATTGGTTTGAAGGGCCAATCACAGTGCTCTATCAGCCAGGTGGATGAGATGTTACTGCAACTGAGTGAAACTAAGATGGCTACGGCTGGTTTGGTGGGCCAATCACAGCACTCGGTGGGCAGGATGTTACTGAAAAGAAAAAAGATGGCGACTGTTTGAAACAGCTTTGGCTTCAACTTTGGACGCCTTTGACTTGGGCTTTTCTTTGAGTCAAGAGCAGATAGATTTACTTAAGTTTATTTAGAAAAATTATGTATTTGCATCTTCTTTGACGGAGTATGGCGGATTGCCTTGTTGACTGACACCCGTAGCGGTGAGTACGTCATGTTGTTTGTTATCCAATAGCATGCGGAGACAGTTTGACAGACAACCGTAGATCACACCCCACGACTGAGAGCCATCAATGGACCATGGCCAGACTATATATTCACAAATATAGGATGGCTTACTAGGCTACAATTTGTGTGCTTGTACCTAAAAATTTGAAGAGGCTGTTGTTTTGTAGCAGTGACAGACAGGATGTTTCTAGATTTTTCTCTGTGAGTTCAAGTTTCCAGTTACAAGGCACAAATAATTTTGCACCTCATGAACCTCCATACAGTCTGGACATAAATCATAAACTCAGAATATGGAAGCCTGTAAATGTTTCCCTATAAATCCTGAATAACTCCATGATCTCTGCTTAACTTTAGATGTGACTACATGAAATACGAGCACAAATTAAATGTTAAGCAACGAGCCAGAGACCATAAACTGGGTTGTTTTATCATTTTCAGGAAGTCCCAAAGTGGCTGGTCAACACTGGGTGATGAACCTGACATTAGAAATCATATTCCTATTTTACACTTTTGAGTATTGGTATTTTTAATAATAAAAGCATAAAAGTAATTTGTTAAATAAATAATCCTCCTACATATTTCACACCAACAATTAGATCTCATTAAACCAGAATATTAATAGAAAGTTTGTCACAGAGCATCAAAAGAGGCCAGAGGTCCCCTGCTCCTCCGAGCCTCTCTGCGGAATCACATCTTGTGTTTTTGAGTGTTGTCAGTGTAAAAGCCTCCATGTTCTCACCGGTCTGGACATCTTTCACAGGAACAACCTTCAGGCACAAATTATTCATGTTTGTCTCTTTCAGGGTATAGAAAGGGGGTAAACAGAGTGCACGCTGCATCCACCGAGATGCTCAACAGATGAGTGCTGATGTGAGTTACTTATATAATCCCATTTGTAGAGACTCAGAAATAACTCTGACATGTCGCCATACATGAAGGAAAAAGGAGCCTCGTGAGTAACATGGCTGGAAAAAGAAAATAATATTTGTTTGTTATATCAGATAGAATAGGTCAAAGTTAGAAAATAAAAGGTTTCCAAAAACAGGAACAAGGAAATGTCGTTTTAATGTGCAGAAGAACAAAGAGCTCCTCCAGTGTGACCTTATTCCACAAACAACCTGTCAGGAGTTTCCTAAAGTAGGTTACTGGGTGTCATGTGCTCCGAAATGTGCTCAAGATTTAAAAAAGAAAGGCTGAAGCAGAACCAAAGTCAAGAACATTCACCATCTGAAACATGAAAACTGAGCAGGAGATTAAGCGTGACACCTGAAAGGAGACCTGTGGTCTCTGCTTCAATGACAGATTACATAAATGTTTCTTTTCAGGCTGGGAAAAAAACTGCTCCCAGATCTGGTAAAAGAAGTTTGGACATTCTTTGAGCAGAAACACAAAACATTAATAAAGAACAATTCACCACAGCATAAACCTGAAACCCCCGAACATCAGAAAGCATCGTTACATGAGCGGTGACACAAATTCAAGAGACAACATAACAGGTTCAGGTGAGTTCTATTTAATCTCATGGCTGTGGCCTGATAACTAGAGCGGATTGTCCAGTCAGAGGGTTGCAGGATCAATCCCAAGGCATTCATAGTCTTTCTTGGATAAAAGCGTTGAAAATGCATCATCATGTTCCTACAAGTCTTCACGTTGTGGTCCACAAACATGACAGTTAGAGGAGTTGGTTCTGCTACTTTTAGTGAAAATCGTAGAAATATCTTGACATCGTTGCAGTTACTGAAAATTTGTTTATAAAATGCAAATAAAACTGGGCTTTGTAGGATTTTTTTTATTTAGTTTGTAAAAAAAACTTTGAACAGCTGTGAAAGTATGGAGCGCTGATTGTAAATTAATACATTTTTAAAATTTGGCCATATTTAGATTAAAAATATTTTATTTAAACCAATATTTAGAATAAAATCTAAAAAAAAAACTACATTTAAATGATTAAATCTTCACCCACATATTAATGTGATGATTTCTAACTAAATATGTATCTCACATGCAAATTCAGACTGCTGTCAAACAAAATCCTCTCAAATAAAAAGAGGAGTGAAGAGATCCCCTACCTAACATCTCAGGGTCTCTTTGATGCTACGATTTTGTGATTTTGTTTTAATCATAATCAGCCTGTGTTTCTGCCTGGCTTGCTTTTGCATGCTGTTACGACCCATCTAGGATGGGCCAGGCCGCAACATAACGTTTGGTCCATCATTGTCCACCAATTCCAAGCAGCACAACCAATTATTAATTGATTAATGATCCATGTTTAAAAGGACTTTAAAAGGATCTCACCATCAAATGAACTCAGAGACGTTAAATAGGGGATCTCTTCTCCCTGCTTTTATTTTGGTAAGCTATACTTCTGGTGTATGGAAGTCTGAATTTGTATGTTAGCTAAATGTTTAAATGAAAAAGTTCCACAATAAGATTTCAATGTTTAGGTTTAACTAATTAGGGTGTTTTCTATTTATTTTGATTTAACGTTAAAATTGTTCAGACCTTTTTTATTAAATTATTTATGAATCAATCAATTGAATCGATAATTCAATTTTATTCTAATTATTTAGTTTCAACAGTAGATATGAAGATTTGTTCATTCATTCATTCATTCATTCAAAAATCAGAATTTAGATTCAGAATGTAATTTAAATATTTTTATTTTTAATTCATTAGTTAATTTATTCAATCATTCATCATTAATCAAGTAATCAATCAATATTTAGATTTTGTTTAAAATATTTAAATTTAAATTTTGGGCTGCAGGGTGGCGCAGCTATAGCACTGTGTCCTTGCAGCAAGAAGGTCAAAGGTTCAAATCCCAGCGTTGGCCTTTCTATGTGGAGCTAGCATGTTCTCCCCATGTGTGGGTTTTCTCTGGGTTCTCCTGTTTCCTCCTGCAGATAACAAACATGCATGTCAGGCTGATTAGAACCTCTTAACTGTCCTGTGTCCCTGTGATGGACATCCTGTCCAGGGTGTCCCCATCTCACCCCATGACTGCTGGAGTTAGGCACCAGCTTCCCTTGACCCTATTGAGGAATAAACTATTGAGAGAGAGAGAGAGAGAGAGAGAGAGAGAGAGAGAGAGAGAGAGAGAGAGAGAGAGAGAGAGAGAGAATTAAAAGTTTATTTGAAATATTTTGATTTAACCCTGGGGGTTTTGATTTGTTTACTTATGAATGAATGAATGAATGAATGAATGAATGAATGAATGAATGAATGAATGAATGAATGAATGAATTTTATTCTGAAGATTTAATGTGTTTAAATGTTGCTGTTTATTTTAACTTGGACGTATTTTAATAATTTAGGGGAAATTGTGAAAGGTTACTTTGAAAACTTTAAATGTGACTAAAAGTTGTTTTTTTTTTAAACAACCTACTTTTTCCATTCGGACACCCATATAAACTCAACACGTTCATCTGTTAAAAGTTTACGTTTCTGTGATATTTTGGGTTGAAGCCTTTTCTGTTTGAGGAGCTCTGTGTGTTCATTTGGGTATCTGAGTTAGTTTGTCCTCATCGTGTCTCTCCTCGGTGTCCGTCACCTGTTCCGTCGTGGCCCCTTTGTGATAAAACACCGTGACCGTGGTGTTCCCGCTGTCCTGACTTCCCCTGGTGTTGGTGGACAGGCTCAGGTTGGCCTTCAGCGCGCTGTCCCGCCGCTGGATCCCGACCTCGTTGCTCGCCATCATGGTCTCCACCGCTGCGCTCACGGCGGACAGGAACCCCCGTCCCCTGCAGCGCAGCAGGCGCAGGAAGGCGTCCCTGAAGTCCGCGTTAAAGGCGTAAATAACCGGGTTAAGAGACGAGTTACTCCAACCAATCCACACAAACACATCAAAGGTTTTCTCGCTGACGCAGTAAGGGCCACGCTGGGCCCCGGGGGCCCCTGGTCCGGGACAGAAGGGCAGAGCGCAGTTGAGGATGAAGAACGGCAGCCAGCAGCAGACAAACACGCCCATGATGATGCTCAGAGTTTTGAGCACTTTTGTCTCTTTTCTGATGGACACTTTGAGTTCCCGGTGAGACCGGTCGGGACACTGGGAGTCCGGGTGGACACTGATGTGAGACTGATAGCTGCTGGCACCGATTTCTGAGCACATGTGCGGAAAAAGTTCAGGCAGGTGCGATCTGCAGCTTTGCGCGTGCTCCGCCGCACGCTCCAGGGAGGATATGACCCGAATCTGCATCTGGGCGATCCGGTAGATGCGGGTGTAGGTAACGATCATGATGATGACGGGGATGTAAAAGCTGATGAGGGAAGAGGAGATTGCGTAAGTGCGGCTCAGGCTGGAGTCGCAGCTCCCGTCAATACTCTCATCACGTGGTGCCAAATGCTGCTCATCGGTGTCACTGATCTCCGCCCGGTGCCAGTCCAGCTGCACGGGAACGAAGGAGATTACCACGGACACGGTCCACGTCACCCCGATCATCACAAAAGCCACCTTCTTGTTCATACTTCTCTCGTAGAAGAACGGGCTGGAGATGGCCCAGTACCGGTCCACGCTGATCACGCACAGGTTCAGGATGGAGGCGGTGGAGCACATGATGTCACAGGCCAGCCAGGTCTTACAGAACCCCCCAAACGGCCAGAAACCGGCCACCTCAGCCACGGCTTTCCACGGCATCACCAGCACAGCGACCAGAAGATCTGACAACGCAAGAGACACGATGAAGATGTTGGTAACTTTGGCACGCAGGTGGCGGTAGCGATAAACGGCGGCGCACACCGTCAGGTTCCCTAAAAGCGTCCAGATGATGAGCAGTGCCAGGACGCATCCCGTTAGAGCTCGGTGCGCCGGTGGCTCTCCCCGGCTGCGCGCTGCAACCAGCGCCGGGCCGGTCGTGTTATTCATTCCGATTGTGCGCACGAGCGCACGTTAAAGTGAATGGACATGAATCCTACCAGATCAAAACTCTCATCTGCCCCTGACGGAGGAGGGAGCGCATCCTGCACAGATCGGGCTGATCTGTGCATCAGCTGTGCGCGCGCTGCAGATTTACATCCCGCACCAGCTGACCGCAGCTTCAGGGCGCACCGGGCTCAGGAAAGTTGGTCACATGAGCTGTTTTCTTTGCTGTGCGCTCAAAAGCAAACCCACATCTCCTCCACTCACATCAATCCGCTTATTATCCCCAGTTTGACACATTTCACTTGACCAGGTTGGATTAAAGCTGCTGGGGTTGAATTGTTTCTGAGTATCTCATTTATTTTCAGGTTCCTCAACCAAATCCCATGACCTCCCATGTTTGCATTTTTGTCCCCACAAACCTTTCTGACACAAGCTGCTCTTTAAGGTGGACCAGGGCCGTCCCAAGCTTTTGTGGGGCCCTAAGCAGGTTATGAGTGTTATTTAATTGTGGAATATTAATTCAAATATTTGAAAGTAACATCAGCAGACAAACACTGAATTTACAGTAAACAAGCTAAGTAAGTATACTATATTTTGTTCTTAAATATTGGAATAGATGTGAAGAAAACATGCAATGACTACAAAATTAAACCAAAAGGCACTATATGACACAAATGACGCTATACAAAATAATATATAGATTGTTTCTGTGTTTAATATAATTTTGTTTATTAAAAAACTTTCTCATGCTATCTTGGTGCTCTTGGTGGGGGGGGGGGGGGGCAATCAGTCACTTAACTTGAGTATGCCTAAGGCGGGCTCTGCCAGCCATGTCTGCTGCTAAAGTAAACAGTGTCACAGATAAGGGTTTATTGAAACAGTGACTGTATTTACATGTAGCCAATAACTTGTTCGTGCAATAACCCGGTTCCGCAAAGCCATGTAAACACCGGCAAAAACCCGGTTATGAGCATAACCGGGTTTTTAAAAAACGGGTTATTACCCGAATATCAGGTCATGTAAACGCGTATCGGGATAACCCTTTCAAAAGGTGCGCTCTGCGCATGTTCTATTCGCAAGGAATCTTGATCTTTTGAGTTCTTGTATACACCAGTAACCCGGAAGTGAACACGTAGAGTTCAACATGGCAAAACGCAGCACACCACATTTTTGGAGCAATGAAGAACCAAGGTCAGTAACAGCACCAATGCGCAAACAAAGGCGATCACTATTAGCGCTGAACGATCCATTATCTGCATGCTGCTGCTGTTGTTATCGTCTTTGGATACAGGAAGAAAACAGGAAATGACACATAATGCGTCTTAACGTCGCCCGTACGTCCTGGTCCTGACGCTATGTAATCGGGATATTAAACATTCCATGTATACAGGGGTAACTCTCTCTATTTGTGCGTGTAGACGGGTTATTCCGAATGTTTCAGAAACCCGAATACTGACCTTAACCCGATCATAACCCGAATACTGGCTGCATGTAAACATAGTAACTGTAGTTTTGCTCAGTTTGTTGGACAGTCACAAGAAAAGTCATCTCAAAGCACAATACATATTAGAGTTAAGGTTAACGTACCTTACAAATTGCTAAGATTTCTTACAAAACGTGATATTATAAGTACTTTTTTAAACAATCAAAACGTGTCAGGTTATAACTTCAGGTTGTCTGTAACAGAAAACCTAAGACACTGAAAAGTAATTCAAAATGTATAAAATATGATTTTATTCTTTTTATGTACAGGTCCAATGGTAGACCTGCTGAGGCTAAATGGAGCGTGGCTACACCGCCCTGTAGAGCTAGATCTGTTGCTATGCTACGGTTGATCTAGATTTCTAAGCTACACCAAAGGTTCTGATAAGAAAGTTATCTAGTTTCCAAACTGGAAAACCAATGATGAACCGTACATAGCTTTCTTTAAGACTGTTTTGTCCTTTTCTCTGGTTTAATAGTTTGGAAATCTTCCACTGAGGAAGAGGAACTCAATCAGCTGATAAAAGGGAACATTTTGGGGAACCACAGGAAGGGCTGGAGTCCACACAGCTGCAACGACTATCCAGCCTCATGTTTAGTGATGTTTTTTATATATATATATATATATATATATATATATATATATATATATATATATATATATATATATATATATTAGTGGTGTAACACTATCCAAATCTTACGATACGATATTGTCACGATATGAACCTCACGATACGATATTTATTGCGATATTGAGGCTCACGATATTGTGGCTATGCTCACAATAATACGACTCACAACATAAAATTCTTTGACTGGTATCCTCCGTGCTGCATTCACTGCTGTAACCTCCATCTTCCATGTTTGTTTTTCTTTGCTGTGTGTGCTTCACGCACTCCCATTGACAAACTGGCCAATGACACAGAAGCAAAGGATCATGGTCTATGTAGTTTACTATAGTATGCTCCGGTGGAGCGGACTGAAAAGTGTTATTTTTACCTCAAGACATATTGTACGATATCGTGACAAGACCACGACGATATTGTGGCCATTTTACTAAGACGATATCGCAATATTGCCAATATTGTTACAGCCCTAATATATACATATACATATATATATAAAATTTATATAAATTTTTTATATATATATATTTAAAAAAATAATCTAATTAATTAGAGGCTTTGTTATTAATTAATCTTGATTAATCGCATTTTAATCGTTCAAGACAATTTGCCCTGAAAGCCATTTTTTTAAATTAAACATGAGACAGAGAATCAAACAATAATCATTGACATTCTTGTTGTAAACACAAGCTCTTTAAATTTCTAAAAAAAATGCTTTTAAATTGTATTTCAATTCAAAACAGGAGAAAAAAATATATGTATATCACTGTCAAAAATAGGACTGACCTAAAAGTTCAATGCTATTTTATGTACATTTTGATAATGGTATTGTCTTTAAATAATAATAATAATAATAATAATAATAATAATAATAATAATAATAATAATAATAATAATAATAATGGGTTGATAGAATGTGTGTGCAATTTGATTTGATTTAACATCATTAGAGACAAAAATGAAGGCAAAAACACATGAAGAGGGATTTCTGATCACTCATTTGATTGTAGTTTTAGTTGTGTTTGGAGCACATACACATGGTCTTGTAGCCAAGGTTCTGAGCTTTCTTTAGAGGTGCAGCGTGACTATATTGATATTTAGGGCATGTATTTTGCTGCTAAACTTCAACATCCCACAATGACCCTCGGGCTTAAAGGGGTAAATGCGTAAAACATTTTTACGCGTTATTTTTTCCTAATGAATTAATCAGAATTAACGCGTTAAATTCCCACCTCTAAAATAATATATATATAAACTACAACCACTGATTTTTTTTCTGTAATCTACCAAGTTTTCATGACATCACCGTCACAGTCCTCATCCACAACATGAGTCAAGCAAATCTATTTAAAGACACGCACAATCCTCGAACACATCCTGAGATGCAGTAGATAAAAACAGGCTTTTTCATTCAGAACACGACCAGATGGCACAGCTGAGGTCACCGCTTCGGTAAGGAACACTGAAACAGCACTAAAGCACCACACACACTTTATTAATGACAACAGGGTTTGGTTTGAGTACAGATTTAAATGATGGAGACAGAAACAGCAGCTCGGGGAGGAGGGCAGGGAGCTGATAATCAGATTATCTCCCTCATTTTCCAAGAGTTTGTGCATTTGCTGATTTAGGACACACACACACACACACACACACAGGAATTATATCCATTTGTTGGAATGAATCTGCTTTCAGAAGCATTAATTTCCTCCCTTCTCTGGGTTATTGGTTAAATCAGAGGCTGAAAATGTAAAAGTCACATCATAAAACGGTTTTACATCAAAGCCATCACAGAAAACCACGTCATTAAAATGAGATGGAGATCTTAGTTGTTACTGTATGCAGCACGGAGATCCAACTTTCTCCAGAGCTGCATTCAGTCCCAGCAGTCCCATCTCCTGCACATATCCCGTCACATTTGCCATGGTGAGGTGCTTCTCCTCAGACCTCTCCTTGATCATCTCAGCACACTTCTTGCCACAGAGTTTTTTCAGTGAGGAGACATCCTGGTCCCAGTCTCCTTTCTCCTTCAGCAGGTTGTCTTCCACCAGCTTCTTCAGTCTTTCCTCGCACCCATTTTGCTGCTCAAGCTTGATTGTTATGAGTTTTAACTCCCTCTTGAAGGCCTCAGTTCTCCTTCTCTCGGCTCTGAGGTGTTCCAGCTGTATGTCCATTTCTCTCTGATTCTCCTGCCGCTCATGCCTGAGGATGTCCTCCATTTGCCTTTTCCTCTCCTCCTCCCTCCTGCTCTGCTCCTCCAGCTTCATGCAGAGTTTGTCCAACTCTTGCTGCAGAGCATCTCTCTCCATCTCTTCTCTCTGCCTGATGGCCTGCTCCATCTGGATTTGCTGAAGTTCTCTTTCCTTTTCTTTCCTCTCATTCTCCTCTTTTTCTCTCTGGATCTTCTCCTCCATTGACCGCCTCATTTTCTCCTCCCGCTTGACCTGCTCCTCCAATATTTTAGTCACTTTGTCCAGCCTCTCCTGAACATCTTGTCTTTTCATCTTCTCCACCTCTATCAACATTGCTACCTCTTGTGACTTCTTCTCCTCCACCTCTCTCCTTGAGGCTTCCTCGCGATCTTTCATCAGCTGCTCTTCTTTCTCCTTCTCCTCATCCTGCTTTATCTTCAGCTCCTCCAGTGCCTTCTTGGTTTGCTTCTGAATCATCTCCAGCTCCTTTTCATACCACTCTTTCAGAGCTTGGCTCTTCTTCTCCTCCTCCTTCTCAGTGTCCTGTTGTAGCTGAAGATCCAGTTCTTCCTCTGCTCTTTGGAGCATCTTGCTGTTGTAGCATCTTTCTCCGTTCTTCTGCATCAAGCCTTCCACCAGGGAGAGCAGCTCAGATACCTGCTCCCTGTTCTTAAAGTTCTGGTTGTTGAAGACGCAGTACCTGCCTCCACATCCGGCCACCAGCTCAGCCAGGTCCTGACACTGGTCTATCAGACAATGCTTCACGGACAGCCCCTCTTCAAGACGGTCTCCATGGGTGAAGACCACCACAGAGAAGCCCAAAGCGTCTGAACCCATCGCCTCTTTGATGTGCCGCACCGCCTCTCTCTCATCCTGGGAGAACCTCCCAATTTGAACAACAATCAGAAAAGCATGTGGTCCAGGGAAAAGGAGGCTAACGCTCCTCCTCAGCTCTCTCCTCACCTCCTGTGGAGTTTGATGAGAGTCCAGGACCCCAGGAGTGTCCAGCAACAGCAGCTGTCGCCCACGAAACTCTCCACTGGCTCTGCGAGAACGCTGGCTGACCGAGGCGCAGCTGACCTTCAAGTCCAAGACCTTACGGCCAAGGATGGAGTTGGCCGTGGAGCTTTTACCGCTGCCCGTCTTCCCCAGTAAAACCATCCGGATGATGGTGGAGGTAGGAGAGGACTTTTTCACTGAGAAAATGGAAAAATGGTTAGAAAGAAAGAAAAACGAGACAGAAAGAAATACAGAAAGATCTTACCGGTGTAGCTGGACATGTCGTTTCTGCTCATGTTGGCCTTCAGAATGAGAACAGAGAAAAACCTACTCTCATATAGATGCTGTCATTTGACTCAATGACGTGTTAAAGCCCAGATGAACTCTGACCTTTAACATTGAATTTTTATTATCTTCCAGAAGAACATGTGGTCCAATAGTCTGTCTCTGAGTTTTCCACCGCAGCGGGAGGTCACAGCCCAGAAATTGATCGTTAGGTGGGGTTTAAGTTGGGGTGATTGAGATCAAAGTCCACCATCTGGTGGTGACTGGAAACTTTGAGTTGAATAGTTATCTTAGAGGAACCACATGATCAATACAGTTTACCGTCACTGATGAGGTTAGGAAGACCAGATAAGCCAGATAATCACATTAACATGCTAACTACTCTGGAATGCTCAGACATGAATTAGAATAAAAACAAAATGAATCAATATCTCCAAAACAAATCACACATTCACACACGTGTTGCTTTCTGTCAATGTGACATCTCAGACCTCACGGGTTCCTTGGGAAAGTTTGAAATAAGAAATATATTAGCTGTTGTAGATAGGTCAGTGAACAGCCAGAGTAATTGAGATGAGTCCCTACCAGGCTGATAAGCTAATGGCTGGTAAAGATTAAAGCTGGTCTTTGTTGTCTTCACTCCAATTAAAAAAAATCATTCTGAGTGGCTGATAAACCACAGTCAGTATTGCATTATTTAGTTAGACCTGCAGAAACATTATGATATTGCTACAGGAAGTGCTACAGCTAGCTGCTACTGATCATTTACGTTGAAAAGAAAAACATGAATCCCATGTAAATAATTGTGTAAAACTGACGGCTAAGTAAACATTTGTGAAATTATCACATGAACTTAGCGTGAAAAGGCAGTAATTCATTTTGTAACCGGTCATTTTCAGACCAGCTGTTAGCCCAGGGGTAGGAAGCTCCAATCCAAGAGAGCCGCTATCCAGCACGTTTTAGAGGTTTCCCTGCTTCAACACACCTGATTTTAATCAGCAGGTGATTAGCAGGCTTCTGCAGAGCCTGATGAGCTGCTGAGCAGGTGAATCAATGTGTTGAAGCAGGGAAACAATTAAAACATGCTGGATATTGGCTCTCCAGGACCAGGGTTCCCTACCCCTGTGTTAGCCCATCAGAACTAATCTCTGTTTTTCTAAACAGAGGTTGTTCAAAGAACTACTTACACCACGTAAGATATCATTTGTTCCATGCCATAGAAACCTACATTTGAATATCTGAACGATGTGTGTGATCAGATTTTACATTTTCTGAGTTTTGTTCACAAACTCCACTAGATGGAGGCAAAGATTACTTCATCTGATCAGGAAACTCGAAAGGATTTGTCACGATGACCTAAGCCGGTAGGTACGTTCAGCTGGAGAAGAACCACCAGAAAAGACAATTTTTACTTCCACCATTTTAAATGATCACCTTATATTATTGACTGTTAATGACGTTTGAAAAACAAGCTGGAGAAGAACCCTCAGTGTGTGTGTGTGTGTGTGTGTGTGTGTGTGTGTGTGTGTGTGTGTGTGTGTGTGTGTGTGTGTGTGTGTGTGTGTGTGTGTGTGTGTGTGTGTGTTCCTACAGCTTGAGAATGGGGACAACTATTTTTAGAGATAATAATGAACTCCAGCTTGGGTCTGAAATATTTAGTTTATTTTCTGAGTGACTCTGCTGACATTGAAGAATTGAGTTGCTACATTTAGTTTTGATTCACCAAACCTTTCTGTCATTATTTGAGTTATTATTCAATCTCAAAATGCTCCTATCTTACAGTAATTCTGAAGACAAGTGCTTTTTACAGACGGAAAAATTTGACATCAATAAAAACCCTCTTAACCTTCAATAAATTAACCTATATTAACGCCAGCATGTTGCTAAGTTCTCTGTAACAGAAGCATGTCTGACCTCTAGAGATTTAGCTGAAATTTAAAGACACTAAACCAGGCTGTTGCTGTTGTCTGAACGCTAAAGCAGCCAGTTTAAATTAGTTTTTGACACATAAGCAGCTTAAGAAAATCTAAAGTCTTTAGGAAAACATGAACTTCTGCAGATTTTGAAGGTCAACTTCACTGAAAATCCATTTTTAATGATTATTTCTGATTATAATCAGTCACTCTGAGTTTTTCATGCAGGTTGAACATGAAAATAGTCTCCTACACCTGTCTCCTGCGTTAGCTTCTGATAGAAAATAGACGGTGAAACTCTAGGATTCAAAAATGCTGACAGATCTACATCACACTGTCACTTAATATTCATGGACTCACCCATCTTGGCTCACAACGGGGGAAGCTGTTGTTGGTTTAGCGTTTAGGAAACAGCAGAGAACGTCTCAGCTAGTAGAAGCTAACCATTAGCATTAGCAACTCCACCACACAGCAGAACTCCTCCAGGCTTGTGTTATTTGTGGAGATAAAACATCAACGTTGCAGAGCAAACAGAGTCAGTGGTAGAGTCGTGTTGCTGTTAGCCAATCAGAGGCGAGATGTCCGAATATCAGGAAATAAGAGTCCAAATCCTGCCGTCTGAAGCTCAACTCTGATCTGGCTCACTTCTAGTTCTTGAAACAGGAGCGCTAGAGCTTTTTTTTCCCAGAGTACGACTTACAAGGCTACTAGAGACCACTGCAAATGTATTAAAAATATGAGTAAAGTTCACCTTTAAAAAACTAAAAAAGTGTTGAAAAATCTTAATGGAACTGTTTTATACATTATAAAATTTCAAGTTAAGCACCAATTTTAAACAAAACTTTTTTTACATATGCACACACACACTATAAGTAGAAGAATGGATTTAGAATAACATACACCACAGAGATATAAGTAAAACCATGTTTAACAGGTTAATTCTTTATTTTTTTTATTAAGGAAAGTGCAGTTTCATTAAAAGTGTTAGAGGGTAGGCTTTAAGGTTTAATAGTGTCATTTATAATGAGAAATATTTTAATAATAAAAAACAAATGCAGCATTCACTCCAACTCTCACTTTCAAGTATTGACGACTCGATCGAGTTTCTCCCTATAAAACCGAGTCAGTGACCTTTGACCTCTTCTTGATTATGGATAAGCTTGTGTAGCGTGTGTGTTTATGCTGATTCACTCTGTGTACACAACACACAGAGGAATGTCCTCTGGTTGCTCCAAATGTTAGAAACATAAGACTGGATGTCTGGTTGTTAGCTCATCAATAATGGAGCGTACCCGCATGTCCAAGGCGAGAGGACCAGATTGTCTTACGGTTCCGTTGCTTCGTGACACATGCAGGGACACCTGACTTTAACTAACCCTGGAGACCTGATGGGGATTTGTAGATGGTTGAATCTGTGAGCAGCAGCAGCATCAGAACAAAACTTAAGAGAATATTCACTCACGTGCACACATCATCAAAAATATGAAAGCTTTGACTTATGTTGACGTTAACATCAAAAGCTGCTGGAGGGTTCATGCTGATGATGAAGAGGCTGTCAGGATGCCTTGGCAATAATAAGGATGCTCATGAGGAAGACCATGATGAAGAAGATCCACATGAAGAAGCGATCCATCACCTTAGCCACCTTCTTCCACTCGGCCACCTTGACACACGTTGCTCTCTGCTCACGGAAGAAGTTAGCGATGTACTGGATGTTCTTCACCACCTGCAAGGCAGATTGAAAGAGGTAAGTCGAGCTGTAAGGGATGTAATGTAGGGCGGTGTGTGACTTCACCTGTTTATGCTGGAGGCAGGGGCAGCAGCAGGGGCAGGATGGGACCTGGAACCCCTCTGAGGGGTAGAGATGCTGCTCCTTGAGGCCTCCGTTTAGATGCTGGATGTTGTGCGGGTTTGGAGGGTAGATCAGTTCGTCTCTCCTGATGTGGTGGTAGCGCTGTGTGACCTCTACCCTCACCTCACCCCTCTTCAGCCTGGAAGCATGATTGTTCTGATTGTGGTAGTGGTACCTGCCATTGTAATGCTTGTTGTGATGGTTTCCGGCTAGACCGTTGCTGTACTTGTATGGGTCGCTGTCCTGATGGTAGACTCCATTGTGGATGCTGTTGTCATAGTAACATCCTTTGTCTCCCATGGGTTCTTCTGGGTACAGAGGTGTCCTTTTACTCTCCGGAGTGGTGCAGTTCTCTCCCACTTCATAGACAAAAAAAATTTTGGACATGTAGTCGATGATTAGCACCTTAGCCCAGTGTGGGACCGGTTTAGCCTCAGCGCCACAGAAATGGATGTTCATAATGAAGATGGTGAGGGATGTGGAGGCTGTGATCATGGTCATGGTGGCAATGTAGTACTTCCCTTTAGGAGAGGATGGGAAAATAGATCAATTCATTATGAAATTTCTATTTTGTACATCACATTTGCACATTCAAGCATCAAGAGGTTCAGGAAACCCAACAGAACCCCATCTCTGAAACACCCAACGTATATGACAGCATGTTACTTTATGTTCCCTTAGTTTACTTCTCTGCACCACAGGAGACTGACTCACAGTTAAGAAATATATTCACAAGTTTTTGTTCACAGTTGCAGCCCTGCTGTGATAGACCAGAAATATTTCACCCCAAAATAAAACAAAACATCTTTATACCATGACATAATTGCATCCATATGCATGACCTACGCCCTCTGGTGGAGGATCTAAGTACTGAAGATGGCAAATGCTAATTTTATGATATGTCCTGTTTAAGGCATCGAGTAGAAACATTAACTTTAATCTACTGATTAACTAATATCATCTCTTCTCTTTCCTGTTTTTAAAGATTAGTTGTGTGATAAAAACAGAATCCAAATAAGAACCCAGACCTATGTAGGGCATGCTCTCTGCAGGAGGCATGCTCTCAGCCACCAGCAGCTGGAACACCGTGAGCGCCAGCAGCACCGTCACCCCCAGAGAGACCTTCTCCCCCGAGTCGGCCGGCAGATAGAACCCCAGAGGAGCCAGGAAGGAGATGAGGAAGCAGGGCAGGAGCAGGTTGAAGATGTAGAAGGAAGAGCGGCGCTTCAGGTGCAGGGTGTAGGTGACTTCTGTGTAAGGGTCCGAGCAGCATCCGTACATCATGACATTCCTAAAGGCAGGCATGCCATGACACTCCCACTCCACGTTCTCCACAAAGTCAGACAGGTCTCCGGTCTCCATGGTCAGACTGATGTCCAGCTGTCAGGAGGACACACACACACACACACACACACACACACACACACACACACACAGAACTTCAGGAAAAACAACGTGATTAAATAAAAGTGTTCCGTAAAAGTAAGTCAAAAGCTAACAGTCTTTAAAATGTTTGATGTCTGATCAGCTGAGTCCACGTGTTCCACCTGGTTGCCGTTGTACGTCCAGGAGCCAAAGGTGAGATTGCAGGACTGCCAGTCAAAGGGGAAATAGGAGACATCCACCACACACGTGCTCTTCGTGATGGCTGGAGAGTCCCAAACTATCTCTCCGTTATAACGCAGCTTCACGTTGGTGCTGGATGGTCCAGAGGACTCCTCGTCTGCTCTAAAGAAAGAGGAGATGATCTATTTGAGGATGCACACACTCAGTCAGATCCATTTTTATTCATCCTGTCTTTATGTTTGTCTCTGCAGCCTTGTGCTGTCTCGAGTCACTGACTTGTTGTAGAGGACAATGTCCGGCTTCCAAACCAGGTCACTGGGGATGTTGATCATCTCTAAGTCATCGTAGTCCTCTTTATTCCACTTCAGGTAGGCGTCATGCCAGACCTGCCTGATCCACAGGTAGGTGGTTAACACCTGGTTCTTCTCATCCTAGACACACACACACACAGGAATTATTCAGGGACACGTGTATTCCTTTTTTTCTAATTTAAGATTTTTTTGTTATTTATTTACAACCTACTAATTGCTCAAAATGAAGGTTTGTTTATCGTGTGTTTATGTGGTCAAAATGATTCCATTTAACAGGGTAAAAATAAAAATGCACCTCATATAAAGGTGCAGTACTCTAGAGATTCATTAAACACACTAATGTCTTTTTAGGAAGTGACTGCAGTTATGTTCCAGTAATATATTACAAAAAAATCCATGCAGCACAGATCTCTGGGATGATTACAGTAACAGCTCGTAAAATACAAACTAAAGACACAAATAGCTTCAAAGGTTTCTGTTCTTCAACTTGAGACCATCGTTTATGATTTTCATGATAATTCTGCAGACGGTAGCTTAATTATCAGTTATTTTTATTGAGTTTGTTTTAAATTGAGACGACTGATTAGGTTTAACCTCATTAGGTCAAGAGTCACACTGATTTTTAGGACCACCGTCCTGGAGCAAAAATGTTTTCTTTAAAAAAAAAGTAAAATTTTAAACACAAAATAAATTTTATGTTACATTTTGAAATTAAATAACTTCTATGTAATAATAATAATAATAATAATAATAATAATAATAATAATAATAATAATAATAATAATAATAATAATCTCACTGTGTTGTTTTATAAAACAATAAAAAACTACTTGAAATGACAAAATTTCATTTACATGTTGCAAACCAAACAGAAACATTTTAAAATACAACAAGTTGTTTTAAATCTAAACATTTTTCTTTTTATATATATTATTTTTGGTTTGGAGTCAGGAACAGAACAACCAGCTCCAGAGCTGCAGGTTTCAGACATTTTCTTAAACCTAATAATTTCCTATATAGAGGACGCTGATGCCTCAGAGGTCAGGATAAAAGGTTGATGCACACCTGGAGGAGCTACAGCTAACTACAGCTAGCCCGCTCGATGATCCAAGATCCAGATTAAGGTCATCTGGCTGGTTTAACTGGCTAATCCAAGAGGCAGAATAGTGCTACATTCTGATAAACAATTAGACCACACTTTATTTATTTATTTATTTATTTATTTATTTATTTATTTATCGTATTCCTTTCTGGATTAACTGTAAAGCACTTTGGTCAACGTCTGTTGTTTTTATAAGTCTAGCCGACCCAATAAATAAAAGTGAACCTCTGATTGTTTCTGAGTCAATTGTAAAAGCAGAAGTGGTGAATTAAATCTATATGTAACCACAACTTTTGCACTCATTAATAGTGCACACTATTGTTTATTACAAATAAAAAGTCTAAATTAAATGCAGACATGTTCAGACATTTTATATTGTTTCAAAGTTATGTGCTGAATCTTCACCTAGCTGCTAGAGAATGTTGCTAACTTAGGAATTCTTGCAGAGAATCAGTTGATCTTGACTTTCTTTAGACACAAAATTACCACCAGTGCATCTTTTATCTGAACGTTTCTTTTTAATAAATCCATGTTCAAAACTTTCTTGTTATACATTTTTTCATGTAAGTGCACAGCTCCTAAAGGTTAAATCGTTTATTACATGTTCGTTTCTCATAAATTTATTTCAAGCACATGTTACGTTTTAGCTCTCATCTAGGTTTGGTCTCTACTAACCATGTCTTTGATCTGTGACAGCGTGATCTGCAGAGACACGTTCAAAGACTTGTCTGTGTCCTCCACAGGTCTCAGAGCATTGGAGTAGTTCTCCATCAGGTCATTCAGAAGCTTGTGAGCATACAGACCCTGAGCACACTGGGACACTGTGTGGGGACAGGAGAGGAAACAGAAGACACACACACACACACACACACACACACACACACACACACACTGAGCTATCAAACACTTTTTTTATCTTAAACATCAAGAAACAAAGAAGCAATTGGAATAAAAGCGACTTAACAGACATCTAAAGAAGCCCTGCTGATGCAGCATAAATATGAAACTTATCCATCATGCAGAACTAACCTCTCACCAGAAGGATTATCCAAACCATCAGCGCTGCCCTCCTCATTTTTTGCTCTACAGCAACTGTGCAATCAATAATTTAGCAAAGCAGCTGCTGCGGCGGCCCGGGTCCAGAGCCTGAGCGTCACTCGATTCTGTTCTGCGTCGTGCCGAGCTGAGGCAGAGCGCGCCGACACCACAGAAAATTCTTCAACATCCTGTCAGGAGCTCTGAATGCTTCACTAGCTGTTAGTCGTATGTCTCCTCTATCTGTGTGTGTGTGTGTGTGTGTGTGTGTGTGTGTGTGTGTGTGTGTGTGTGTGTGTGTGTGTGTGTGTGTGTGTGTGTGTGTGTGTGTGTGTGTGTGTGTAATGGCTGCTCTGGAACAAGACCTGAGGATAACACACACACACACGTATACTGCTGTATCACTTTGCACAATGACACTGGGTGAAATGTGACGCCTAAAGTCCTCTCCACTTGTGTACATGACCACAACCAGCTTTACAACACACACACACACACACACACACACTACTGCGTTACACAGCTAATGACATGTGGCAGTCACTCAGGTGTCAGGTCACTCATCACTGAGGATATTAACACATCGTGTTTGTGAAAGATCACATCCGACCCACGATCAGGTCTGTGAATCTGAGCCGTGGACGTGAGGAGAGTCGGGCTGTTTGCAGATAAGAGTGGGTTTAGCTTACTTTGTGCACAGCTGCAGGAGGAAGCATCAACCTATTGATTTTAGATGACATCTCCGAGACTGAGACCTTCAAAAAGTCATGGTATCTTTTTTAATATGATTTATCTGATTCTTTTTGTTAGGAATTATTTTTAGATTTTTTTCAATCCCCAATAAAAAATAAACTATTTTCAGCTGCTGAAGATCTTAGGTAAACTCGTGTGATTCGTATCCCTTTTTGCTACGGTCAGTTAGCTGTGGCAGCCTTCTTGACCCTAAAGGTTAATCACTTCTCCTTTATTTCTTCTGAAAGTTTTATTAAAATGTATCCAGTGGTTCATTTATTCATTTGCAAAAAATCACACACACACACACACACACACACACACACACACAGGAAAGCAAATACTTTATCTCCTGCCGTTCTTTTTGGCAGCAGGTGAAAATTCAAAGTAAACAACAAAAAGTGAGAACCAGTAAAATGGAGTGAACGCAATAAGAAAGCCTCCATTTGCCTAAAATAACTGCAGGGGGAAAATGCTGAACTACATGTCCCCAAACGCCAAATGTCATCGTCTTACATCAGATAAAAGTGAGTCGTGAGATCAGTGAAGACAGCAGAAAGGATAACAGTTATGTGCATTTCACAACCTGCTTATATCCTTTTGTAAACTTTTGTCTCAGCTTTGTTTTAGTCTTTTGTGGTCACGCACCTGTTCCACTGCTGCAAGTCGGTACTTTTCACTACCAGAGGATGTTTAGAGTAAACTTTGGGACAGAAATGTCCATGTTAATGCTTAAACTAGGATTTTATGATTTAAATGATTTTCAGAGGATTGGTGCTCTTTATTTTATGCACAATTTGCAGTAATGTGCATGACATAAAATGTATTTATTACACATACATATATATATATATATATATATATATATATATATATATATATATATATATATATATATATATATATATATATATATATATATATATATATATATATATCTAATATAGTTGCTTTTCAAAATAAAATTCCCAGCAGATCAATTCATTATTATAGGAATGCTTGCATGGCATTAACAAGCAATCTTCAGACTGGTACCAGTCCTTGGCCCAGTGATTGGAGGTTTCTTGCAAGCTATAAATACTTTCCTGCTCCAAGACACCTGATTTAAATGCATGAGTCATTAAAGTTCTGCATATATTTGAGAACATATTAAGGAGGAAATTCAACAAGTAACTAGCTTTTGCTTCAGTTTATATGATTTCAGATGAATCATCCCAGTGGAAGTAAAATAAAGCAGTGTGTGCTTTAGTTTAGAGTAAATTCATCTTTATAGACTCTGAAGAGAATCAGACATGCAGAAATGTTACTGACACACATTACTGTCTCTAGAAGCTGCATTGTGTTAATGTGTCAGTTTCTGTGGTACTGAGCTCACACAGGACAGGTGTTTCCTGTGGGTGTGCGTGTGTGCGTGTGTGTGTGTGTGTGTGTGTGTGTGTGTGTGTGTGTGTGTGTGTGTGTGTGTGTGTGTGTGTGTGTGTGTGTGTGTGGTGTGTGTGTGTGTGTGTGTGTGAGGGAGGGATATAGAAGGGGGAAAGCCAGAGTGATTGAGCATGAACCCTGTTTCTATAAACTATTTCTGATCCTTTTCTGTTTGCACCTTGCTCTTTTTTGCATCAGTTTTTGTGTTAACAGACAACAAGACAAAATATATTCTCTGCACAACTGACATATTAATGTTTGCAAAAAGTAATTAAAGTTGTGTCTAAGCTAGTGTTCTGACCATGTGTGATTGTGAAAACGTGTGTGTGTGTGTGTGTGTGTGTGTGTGTGTGTGTGTGTGTGTGTGTGTGTGCGTGTGTGTGTGTGTGTAATGTGAAGTGAAGTGAACTTTGTTTAATTCATGAAGCACTTCAGAGCAGATGGAGCAGCAGAAAGGTGTGGTTGTTAGAGCTAGAATTAAGTTTCATCCCGTTTAGTTTTCCCATCAAGAATAAAGAAATAGATATGAGGTCATGAATATTGTCCCTGTTAGATCTTTAGTCATCTTCTAAAGAAGTCTTAAATTGTTAAACTATTTATTATAAAATAGTTAAAAATAAAAAAACATGTAGATATGATAGGTAGAAGTTGTACTTTTTTTTTAACAAAGTCTTTTTATTAAATTTTTACAACATTTTTATATAGAACAAACAACACTAAACAAAAACACCATTCCCACCCACTCCGCTATACTGTTTAGTTTAGTTTTTTAGTTTAGTTTATTGATTTTTTCTGAACATGTATACATAGAACCGTGTTCAGTAACTAAAACAAATTGATCTGTATGTATATGCACACATATACAAACATATATACATAAGCCATATAACACCTATACACATATACATTTACACATACACACACACACACATTAGGCAGAGGAAAACTACATACATAAATAAAACAAAAAATAATAATAATATTAATAATCTCCCTTATGATAATAATAGTAGTAATAATAATACCAATAATAATATTAATAATGTTCATTGATATACTATCATTCAGAATACATGTTCAAAAGGAGTAGGAAGAAGCTTGCGCTTATTTAATCCCACCCCTCCTCAATAGCCAATATCTAATAAGCAGTTATATTAATCCCTGATTTCCATAAATATTATAACTCGGAGTTGTGAACAATTGTCTGAAATCTTTTGCATAGTTACATAATATGCACTTACACACATGAAATCATAACACTTCTTTAAAGAAAAAATAGATATATTTTGTGAATTTAGGCACATTGTGTTAAGAAACCTTCTTCCTCTTTGTACCGTATAAAAAACATGTGTTTGTACTGTTTTTTAAACAGCGTCATGCTTGGACATCGCCTTAGTTCTTCACTCATTTTGTTCCAAAGTTTCACTCCACACACAGACAGACTAAAGGTTTTTAAGGTGGTACGGACTCTAGCATGTTTGAATTTGAGCTCCCCTCTTAACTGATACCTCCCTTGTCTTTTATAAAACAGTTTTGAAATATTATCTGGAAGAAGATTGTGGGCTATTTTATACATTTGCTGGGCTGTTTGAAAATGCACTATATCATAAAATTTTAAAATTTTTGATTTTAGGAATAATGGGTTTGTATGATCTCTGTAGCCCACATACTGGATCAAAGTCAAAGAAACAAAAATAAAGCAGGTTTCAGTATAACACCAATTCAAAACACAAACAAATCTACAAGAGATAAATAAATAAAAAACAGTCATACAAAATTATTAACAGGTATACTATCAAAATAAGACACAAACAGAAACCACACAACATTGAAGGTGTCCTAGAATGCAGTTAATCAACAATCTAAAACAGCTTTGAGCCTCTAAAAAGCATCAGAAATGTTCTTTTGGCTTTCATCTGTCCCAGGAGCCCTGATACAGGCCGTTATAAACCCCCTAAACCAGCCTTGCTGTGAAAAGAGCTGCTTGCCCCTCCCACTTGGCCAGGACATGAATATGATAATGAGCTGCTTGCTGATTGGGTGGTTTCTCCAGAAGGCCTCAGACACTGGAGACATGCAGGTTTGAGGAGGAAGGGCTCCCCCTTATGACGTGTTAAGGAAGGTTTTCTCAGAACAGAAGTTTTTCCCTTGCCTTTTTCATTTTTATAATTTATATAAAAGTAGGTCACACGGCTTTGACTTTGTGGCACGCTGCTTTTGACCACCCAAGCTGTCTTTATTCAGCAACAACAAGGAAAATGTTGGTCCTCTTTAAACTGATCAATCGAGCCCCTCAGACTGTGTCTGATTTTTCCAGGTGAATATGACTCACAGTCTCCTTAACCCAGTGTCCGAAAGTTAGCAGATGACAATCTTTCCATTTGGACAATATGAGTCTTTTAGACAACAAATAGCAAAAAGCAATCATGTTCAGTTGGCATCCATCTAAAGAGGCATCCACTGTGACCACTCCAAACAAAGCGGTCAAAAGGCATGGGCACATAGTCGTCCCACGTTTTGGAAAGTGCATCAAAAATAGATCACCATGTAGTTTCAGGCAAGTCCAAAACATGTGTAGAATTGTGGAAGGCAACCATCTGCAACGCTCACACAAGAAGTTGTACTTTAAAAAGTTTTTAGTTTAATTGTTATATGAAAATACACCAAACTGGATTTTTGCACAAAATGATGACATCAAGTTTTTGTCTGATTCAGGAACTGGACTGGGATGCATTCTGCGTCTGCAATTATGCAAAAATCCTGTAGGAGTTTTCAAAGTTGTGCACATTTACCCAAGAACATCTGACCATCTCTTTATTTAAAGTAGATCAAATCACTGATTTTACTACAAGCAGATGTGCAAATGTCATGTAAAATAACATGATACACTGAACATGAGAAGGTGCAATTCTGATATATAGGAATGAAGTAGGAATGACATCCTGTGGTCAAATTTGGTTACTGCAGCCCATTTTTCTAAACAAAAAGTTACTCTCTCCTGCCTTTCCGTGAGTTTCATGGCTGTTGCCAGTTATGGATCAGCACCAGACGATTGTAGATGACAAGCAAAGATGAGTCATGCACAGTAAGTTGATAAGTAGATAAAACATTGTTATATTTGGTGTTAGCACTCTTGGGTATTTTACGGTAGTGAGCACTTACTACACTTATTTTGGTAGTATGCCTCCAGCATAGAGGAACGACTCATTAAAGGAAGGAAAATGCCATTGTTGACTCATTATTCACTTCACACACACATTTCACTGTAATATTGAGTTGTCAATAGCAAAGGTAGCTTGAGATATATTTAGAGCCGACTATTTGTTTCTAATTTGCTATTAGCCTCTAGCCTGCTTCACCTGATATTAGAGTAAAACAAAAGGATGCCATGACTTCTTAGGTACAAGAAATAACTTCCGGGTCGCTCCTGTTTACTGGCTTTGGTTCTTTAAACAACTCTGGAGCTTTTTGCCTGTCGGTGTTCAATTACAAATGCTGCTGTGTTAGCTTGACTCAGACTCTGAAAACTCACAGGCTCACTGAATGTAAATAGTTACTACATGCCTCTTTCGGCTTCTACTAACAACCCCCAGTCAGCTGAGAATTAAATCAGTTTTAATGTAACCTTCCTTACAACGTGATTGAAACCTCAGAACGTTTTGTGATTATTTCACAGTAGAAATTTTACACATTGCTCCTTTAAGGTACAGGTGAAACTGGAAAAATTATAATATGGTGCAAAAGTTTATTTATGTCAGTAATTCAACTTAAAAGGTGAAACTAATAGATATACTACTCAGTACTTGCAAAGCCAGATATTTCAGCCTTTATTTGTTGTAATTGTGATGATTATGGCTACAGCTGATGAAAACCCCACATTCTAAATCTCAGACAATTAGAATAATGTGACATGCTTCAATATTCTAGACTCTAATTAGCTAATGAATCCAAAACACCTGCAAAGGGTTCCTGAGCCTTTAGATGGTCTCAGTCTGAGCTGGATTACTGACATAAATAGACTTTTGCACCATATTCTAATTTTTCCAGTCTCACCTGTACTTTAGGAAAACTCTCTTGAATAGCTGATCAAAATACTCATCTGGAATCTTTGCACAGAGGTGCGCCGTAACCATAACAACATTAAGTGTTGGAGGTGCATACACGCTGGCCAGGTGAAGACGTGTGAAACAAACAATGTCAGCAGACATACCTGCCCTCCTACTGACAGTCTGGAAAAATAAAGAAGGAAAACGTCGCTCTGTAAATTTGTGGATTCATTGTTCCTTTTGATCCTGACGCTTTCCCAGTCACAAAACCCAGGACATATCACAGAGAACATTTAAAATCTACACAACTAGATGACATTTACATAAAATATAAAAAACCTTCAAAGTAAATACTTAAATTAGTACATTTAAATTTAACAGAGACGTAAAATAGAGAGTAATTTCTCAGGCACAAATCTGTACAAATAATTTAAATATTATTATCATCGTTTACCATCATACTTCTCTATTCATGTCCAATTTATAGATTAAATATAAACCTAACAATACACAGAGCAAAGCTGTGAAAGACAGGAAAGTTGATGTGTATGTGAGAGAGAGAGAGAGAGAGAGAAAGAGAGAGAGAAAGAGAGAGAGAGGAGAGGAGAGAGAGAGAGAGAGAGAGAGAGAGAGAGAGAGAGAGAGAGAGAGAGAGAGAGAGAGAGATGAGGTGGATTGTGGTAGTTGTGGCAGAGAGAACAATGAGACGTAGAAGACGTGACCACAGCAGACAGACGGGCTCAAAGTGAAGCATTTCTTTCTCATTTGTTATTTTCTCCTCACGCAGAAAAACACACCAGTTTTAATATTTAGCTCACATGCTCAATAAGAGATTATTGTTGCTTAATTTGTGTAAAAAATAAACATTTGATTTCTTACCAGATGTAACAAACACTGATGTTTATTGCATTAACATCAAATAAAAGTCAATAAGTTGGTTCTTTTATTGGCTTTTTTTACATTATACTTTAATAAATACAAAGCTGCTGCAGATGTTTATTAACTCAAATCTCCAGAGGTTTCCATCTCCTGGTGTGTTTGTGTGAGAACGCTCATGACTATGCTGAAAGTTTTCTAAAGACTTGTTTTCATGGAGTAAAGTGTGTGTGTGTATGGGGGGGGGGGGGGGGGGCGTGCTGGGATGTGGTTAGATAGTCGTCTGCTCATCCTAGAAAAGTCTTTACCATGCCTCTCATCCTCAGCAGCTCTGAACACCACATGAGACAGAACAAGCAGAGAAAGAGCGGGAGACAAAATGACGGGGGAGGAACGACTTCTTCAAGCTCCTTTCCTGGTCGCCCTCTCTCTCTCTCTCTCTCTCTCTCTCTCTCTCTCTCTCTCTCTCTCTCTCTCTCTCTCTCTCTCTCTCATGTCAGATCAGTTACAATAAGCAATAAACACACAGTCACATTGTCACAGATATTAGGTCATCCTCTGATATTTTTTGATAAATTCACTCAGCTTCACACACGTTTCACTCGTCTCAGATGTGTAAAAAAAATTTGAGTTAAAAACAAACTTTGGAGTTTAGCAACTATTGGGGTCATTTTCTATTCTGTTCTATTCTATTCTACACATCCTGAAACCTCCAGAAATAAATGAATTTGTGTAAAGTGTGCGTGCATGCATGCATGTGTGAATGCGTGTGTGATCTCAACACAGTCATGTAGTCATTTTCATGCATTCATTAAAACATAACATCTCCATTATTGTTTCTTAACAGTAAACCACTCAGAGTTATGGTTACATGAACATTTGAGGGAAAAATAAAACATTCATAATATAATTCTATGATTTTGTTCTGTAGTTTTATCTGATCAACATAAAGAATGAAACCTGCCAAGTTCAACGTCGCTCTTCGTATGATGGTTTAATAGCTCGTTAAGACACATAAGGTGATATTTTAATTTGAAAAAACACACTACATTTATATTTTATTGTACAGTATTGTAAAAATGTAATTACAGCTTAAACCAAACCAAGTGTTTAAAGGCAGAATATATAAATTAATTGTTCTGAAGTGTACGATTCATAAAAAGTTCATTCAGATCAGTAAAGACAGCCAGGCGCTAGTCGCTGTGAAGAACGCAAAAAAAGATTTAATTCCTGCACAAGTGTCCAAAAAAGTAAAAGAACAACAGACGTCGTTACGTCAACCCATACATATTTACTTGTGCATTCTATTTTTGTCTGCTAAAAGAAAAACAGCGAACACGAAAAATGTACAAACAAAAAAAAACATTCTTAAAATCTTCAGATCCAATATCGCTGCGGTAGCTTTTCTATGAATAAATAAAGAAACTGCTTCAATCAGTCCTAAAAAACTTTTTCCTCTGCTTTTTTCCTAAAATAAAATTATTACATAATTTTAAAAAGTAAATACCAATGCATAAAATCCAGCTCGTTTATTTCTAGATTAGTTTTAGAATCTTTATGTAAAAAAAACAGAGTTAGCCTTTAGAAATATAAATATTTGATGTTTTCTGGTAGAAGTTGAGTCTGAAAGGAATATTACGTATAATTAATGAGACGAAACACAAAGAATGACGATTTTTGTCAAAAATAGAACAGTTAAAGGTCCCTTTTCATAAAATTATTCTTAGTTTTTAAAATATGTATTCCCTAAACCAAAGTGAATCTTTTCCTTTCATTTTTGTTCCTATTGATGCTGTAAAAATGAAAACATTTAGAATTTCATTTACATATTTTATAAATGAAACATGTGCAAAGTATGTTGTTAAAGCTGTATAAACATGTATTTAAATTACACGGTCGTATGATTTTTTTATTTGAGCTTTGATTTGTTGTGACATCAGGATTTAAACATAAACCGTTCTAAAGGGTCTCAATTTTACACAAATCATCTTTACCCAGCATCAAAAAACCAGAGCGTCCACCTCCTGACACTGGAATAAAAAATCAGTTAGGTGTATTTTTTATTCATGTTCTTGGGTTTAGTTTGGAGTAAAAGTGAAGTAAGTGGAACCCAGTCTGGCTGCTTGCAAGCCTCCACGTCTGACTGAGTTTGAAAAGGACACCAAAATGTCATCTGCAAAAAGGTATGGATGAAAACCAAATCAAAGTCAAAGGTCAAAAGATTTTGCACTGGTTGATGCCGAACATGCGTCTCCTTTCTTGTTTCTTGTGCTTGTTAAAAACCGTCCGCACTGCGTGTTCAAACACCTGCTGCACACCGCGGTTACTCAAAGACGAGCACTCCAGGTAGCCCTTGGCGTGCACTTCGTGAGCCACGCGCTTCCCCTCGACCGGCGTGATGCAGCTGCCTCGATGAACCCCCATCTCCCTGAGGTCCGTCTGCGTCGCCACCACCAGCACCGGCACCTTGGGTAAGTTTTCTCGCACCTCAGCGATCCACTTCCGCTGAACGTTGGCTAGAGAGTTCGGGTTGGCTACAGAATAGCAGATGAGGACGACGTCAGCGTGTTGGTACGACCTGGGTCGGATCTGCCTGAAGTTGTCATTGCCCGCCGTGTCCCACAGCCCGAGGCTGATCTGGACCCCGTCCATGTACACCTCCACTCCTGTGTTATCGAACACTGTGGGCTTGTAGGAGTCTGGGAAGGTCTCCGAGGTGAAGCGGACCAGCAGGGCCGTCTTACCCACCGCACTGTCCCCGACCAAGACACATTTCACCGACATGTCCGTCATCCCGTTCATGTTTGCTGGTGATTCTCTCCGTCTGTTTAGGGCTCTTGGTAGAACGTCTATAGCCAAGGTTAGGTTTAGGCCTGATTCATGGAAGCTCCATGAGTGGAAAAGCTCTTCTGCTGAATGAATTCAGGTAATCAAACTGAACTATGATGTCGCCGATAGAGCTGGTGTGAGTCCAGCAGATGAAGGTATCTCCTGGTTCTTTAGGCCATCTCGGCGCATCTCACGTCCACCCAGTCTCTGCTGCAGGTTCCACTCTTCTCCTCAAACATCATCCGACCCATTCAGGAGGCTAACTGGAGAAGATGAGAGAAGAGATGTTCGTTAGTTTCTGATGACAGCTGTCAAATTTGACTTGACGGCAGCAGCTTATTTCCTGGATAAAAACATTAATCTGCAACAATGTAGTGATTTAAACACGGAAGTTAAAGTTATGCATGTTTGGGCGTGACCCAGAATTCACAGCTTGATCCTGAAGTTTTAAGAGAGGTGCTCAACAAAATAACATCCATCTGAATCAAATCACCAAACTCACATGTGAGATCCACCATTCTGTATTATTCTGTCTTTCAAATTAATGCCACACATCTTGATCCTGTAGTTTATTATCAAGTTCGACACCTGGGTTCAAATATTGCGTCAGTTTGAGTCAGAATGGGAGAAATAGCTTATTTTATGGTTACATAAAGATATACTGGTGATTTTTAATGCTTTCTGAGTTTCCTCAAGCTGTTTTTGGGTATTTATCTAAAGCAAAAGAAGGGATAACCTCAAAACAACCTACCATGACATCTGGATGGAAAGATCACGTCGCTAGGACACGTTAATCAGTGGGTTTTCCACCATTCAGCTCACAGAAAGGATTTGTCTATTTGAACATTTTACAGAAAAGACAAAACTTTATTGAAGTATTTAAACATATTTGAACTAACAAAACAGCTCATCTGGTATTTTCTGATTGATGATCAATTTTTTGAAAAAGTTAATGAAAACATAGAATCCATGAAGACAAACTGTGTTTCAACCAAAATTACAAACATGATCGTAGAATAAAGACGACAAAGTGAGAGAGGAGATGTTTGGGGCCTACCTTGTCAGTCAGCTCAATCTTTCACAGGCGGATGTCGGCTGCTGCCTCTGAACCTTCACCCAGTCGAAAAGTCAGACTTTAAACTCCAAAAAACGACTCATTAAACTTTAGTCAGCACGTCTCAAGACTCCAGTAGTCAGGTCAGGTCAGGTCAGAGAGAATTAGGCCGACACCGAGAGGATAAATGCTCTGGTTCCTTCTGAATAGTTTGGGTGGTGGGTGACGGAGGGAAGTTAGAAAGTACGAGAGAGAGAGGACAAGTAAAAGGCATCCGCTTGTTGAGTGTGGAGGAGTGACTGAAGCGCTCTCCTCCCCCTCAGCAGCTGTACTTGATTGTTTTATCTCTCTTCTGACAATTTTTCATTCTGCTGCTTACTGCAGGTTAGGGGTGGGCGATATGGAAAAAAAATAATATCACGATTTATTTTTTGCAAAATCACGATCTCGATTTTATCACGATTTTTTCCATTTCGACAATTCATACATTTTGGAAGTTATTTACCAATAAAATAGATAAATTTAAAAGCATACCCCTTCACAGAAAATATGATAGAATATTTCAGACAGGGTACTGTTTGAACACTTGTTTTAATTTAGGTAAGAAAAATAGCTAATTTGTTCTATTACAATAAACATGATCAAACAAAAAATACCTTCCATTTAAAAATCCATAATGGGTTCATATATTAGCTTTTAATGTCTTTGGAGTAGCTTTAGAGTCAAATATTTATGCCACAGTTCCAGGGCTTAGTTTATTTATTTGTTTGAACAAATAAGTTCAGAAATGTTGGAGAATGGACCAAGTTCTGTTTAATGGCATGTCTCAAATGTCCCACAGGCACTTTTATTTATTATATTTTTATAATTAATGAAAAATAATTTATCTATTTAGAGGTGGCTCATAGCCTATCATTCAAAATATATTAGTAATAATTCTTGTACAGAGAAAAAAAATCTATCTAAATTCATGATGTGTTTGCGTTTGCATCCACTACCAGCGGATTACGCTCATTGCCTTTTTGGACTTGCTGCTCTCCGTAGATGTTTCCTACGAGGGAGGGGTTTGGCCCGTCTCTTCACAGGATAAACAAACTCCGGTGGCAGCCACGGTAAAAAGGCTCGCTAAAATACGAACGAACGTCCCCAAATAATAAAAGACACGAAGCCAAATGCAAAGTTTAGAGCAGAACATTGACCCAGAGGTTTCCTGATTGAGCAGACGCATGAGAATGTAATTAGTGCTTAGAGACGGAGCAAGCTAGCGGCTAGTGCTAGCGCTACAATCGATTATGGTGTGCTTCTTCAACTATTCATAATTGTGTCATCATCTTAATGCATCGATTAGATTATTCTCCTCATCTCTACCGAGCACCCCAGCTAAACAAACCAACACGCTGCCTAAAGTTATGATTGGTTTATCGGTGTGTCTGTCGTGCCGACACAGAAGCAGACGACTAGCAAATGGCGTGACTCGGCTGAGAAAAAAAACAAAACAAATGTGTGCCGCGTTCAGAAATAATGGCATAAACGGGTGATAGAATGCAAATACACGGTTCTACGATCTCCGAGCTTTGGTAGATCGTCATTACATTAAAATTCTTAACGATCTTATATCGTGAAATCGCACGGCCCTACTGCAGGTGCACATGAAAGGAGTGAGAAAACGAGGCACAATCACACCACTGACTGAATACACTAATAACCTGATCTTCAACAGAAGCTTATATTATTATAGTAGATAATGTGGAAGGGAAAAACAACATAAAATGTCACAAAAAATGGTCAAAACAAATAGTGACGGACAGCAGATTATCCTTTTGGCTGCAGCTCAGCAGACCTGAACAGGATGTCTGACAAAAAATTATTTTTGCTCAGTTCAATGGAGTTTATTTATATAGCGCCAATTCACAACAAGAGTCATCTCAAGGCACTTTCCAAAGCAAAAAGTGCAATTGATTGTAATAAATGGTGCACTGAGTTCAGTTCATTATTCCAGTTAGTTAA
Source organism: Aphyosemion australe (assembly GCA_006937985.1). Lineage (NCBI taxonomy): Eukaryota > Metazoa > Chordata > Actinopteri > Cyprinodontiformes > Nothobranchiidae > Aphyosemion > Aphyosemion australe. The sequence goes on from SSNS01000022.1 coordinate 472,480, forward strand.
AAGTTTTCTATCTAAGGAAACCCAGCAGATTGCATCGTGTCACTGAATTGTTGTGTTGGAGACTTTACAGCAATCCCCATACTATGCAAGCATGTAGCGACAGTGGAGAGGAAAACTCCCCTTTAACAGGAAGAAACGTCCAGCCGAACCTGGCTCAGTATGAGCAACCATCCACTATGACTCACTGGGGGTTTGAGAAGACAGAGGAGACACACACAAATAAAAAACCTTATAAAGTAGTAGTAGTAGTAGTAGTAGTAGTAGTAATAGTAGTACTTCCTATGTTAAAGAAAGTAAAATGTTACTATCAGGAGAGGAAGAATGTTAAGTGGTTGGCAGCAGTGTGCCAGCCGATGGCCACCTCAATGAAACCACCACAGCTCAGCAGAACACCAGTGTAGCTTCTTCTGGAGAAAAAAACATTTAGAGAAAACAAATTTAACACTTAAAATAACTGGAAATAATGCAATTAGTGAGTAGAGAAGAAAGTAGCAGAGTGTGGAAAGTGGTCAGTATGTCCTCCAGCAATCTAAGCCTATAGCAGCATAACTACAGAGGTAACTAAGGATGACCTAGCACAAGGGTAGGGAACCCTGGTCCTGGAGAGCCGCTATCCAGCATGTTTTAGAGGTTTCTTTGCTTCAACACACCTGATTTTAATCAGCAGGTGATTAACAGGCTTCTGCAGAGCCTGATGAGCTGCTGATGGTGAATCAACGACGTTGAAGCAGGGAAACCTCTCCGGGACCAGGGTTCCCTAATCCTGACCTAGCCTTTTAGATGGAGGCATGTGGGGGGCAGGGCCAGGGAGAACCGACTGTATTCCCCACTGTACACTCCACCTCCCGCTACTCCCCACTCATCTAAACCTGGGCTAACATAATTCAAAATTTAACCATAAGCCCTATCAAATAAAAAGGTTTTTAGCCTAGTCTTAAAAGTAGACAAGATGTCTGCCTCATGGGCTAAAGCTGGGAGCTGGTTCTACAGGAGAGGAGCCTAATGACTAAAAGATCTGCCTCCCATCCTTCTTTTAGATAATCTAGGAACCACCAGTAAACCTGCAGTCTGAGAGCGAAGTGCTCTGTTAGGAACATATGGAACAATCAGATCACTGATGTATGATGGAGCTTGATTATGAAGAGCTTTATATGTGAGAAGGAGGATCTTAAAATCTATTCTGAATTTAACATGCAGCCAATGTAGGGAAGCTAAAACAGGAGAGATGTGGTCTCTCTTTTTAAATCTCATCAGAACTCTAGCTGCAGCATTTTGGACCAGCTGAAGACTTTTAATTCTGTGGAATTCCTGATAGTAATGAATTACAGTAATCCAGTTTATAGACCAAGTTCACTAATTTTTTCCAACACATTGGCAGTGGTCTCTAGTAGAGCCCTGCGCTGGACTGTTTTCTTCATCCCGCTCCCACCAAATTTCTGACCATTACCGCCCGTGTTACACTCCCGCCCGCACCCGCAAAACTTGGAGAAATTATTCCTGCACAATAAAAGAGATGCATTGATTTTGTGTCCTCTCTGGTCCTGCAGGAGAAAACATGTCATTTTATAGGCTATTAATACCGAAACCCCATGAATCTCTTAATTTCGTTTCTCAGGCCTGCATGTCTTTTGACACATTGGTCAGGATTAGCGCACTTTGTTTTCATTTAGTTTTTAATCCTTAAACACTGTGGCATCACCTCCCGTGACGGCGCATATGATCGGAGTCTCCATGCCCTATGGCGAGTGACTAAGCATAATATAACCTAATAACCAGACTCTGGAGATGGCACAGTTGAAGGTGACGTTGCCATGTGAACGTCTGCACTGTCAACACACTACAGAGACAACGTGCTTCTCCGAGGGCTTCTTCTCAAACATTAATGTTAGACGAGGGTCTCCTTCGGCTGGAAATCCGTGGCAGAAATCACTCGCCATACATGCTCATCCTGATCTCACACTGTTTCTTTTAGTTGCCTGCTCCCGCAAAATTTAGTATAAACGAATGCCTTGTGCGTCAAATATCAGTCAGATATTCGGACATCTCGCCTCTGATTGGCTAACAGCAACGCGACTCTACAACTGACTCTGTTTGCTTTCCACAAATAACACAAGCCTGAAGGAGTTCTGTCATGCTGTGGAGTTGCTAATGCTAACAGTTAGCTTCTACTAGCTCTCTCCTGGAGGCTAAATCAACATCTTTCCCTGTTGCAAGCCAAAATGGGTGAGTCCATGAATGCTAATTTACAGTGAGACGTAGATCTGAGTGGCTTTTCTAAACCGTGTTTCTCCATCTATTTTCTATCAGCGGCTAATACAGGAAATAGGGGTAGAAGACCATTTTCACATTTAACCTGTACGTTAAACTCAGAGTGACCGATAAAATAACAAGTGAACTCACTCAGTGAACTTGCTCTTTAAAGTAACAAATGCATGGACTAGTTTTTCAGCATCACTCCTGGACAGGATGTTTCTAGTCTTAGCAATATTCCGGAGGTGGAAGAAAGAAATCCTACAAACCTGTTTAGCGTGAGAGTTAATGACATGTCCCGGTCAAAGATAACACCGAAGTTCTTTACGTTGTTCCTGGAGGCTAATTTAATGCCTTTCAGATGTGTAGGCTTGAATTCTTGGTCCCAGTCTGCATTTAGAACAAACAGTTCAGCAAAGGTGTTCCTGTCATAATGCCCTTTGACAAATAAACTTCTTTTTCTTAAGTGTGAGATCTGGATTGCCACGCAGTGAGACAGCTTTTAAAGACTAAAGGGATTCAGCTGGAAACACTTTTGTGAATGAAGAGTGAGAATACTGTGAGGGGTGCCATAATTATTTTGAACTGTTTGCAAGTCATAGGTAGCCCTCAAGGATGAGACTCGTGAACTTTGACCTTTGAGCTGCTCTCTAATAATTATTTTAATGTTTGTTTTTTTGGGGGGGTGGGCTAACTTGAGTTACACATTTCATTCTCCCACATATAACATGCTACTGAATAACAATAAGATTGACTGATTGCCTGTTGCAGGCAGATTTTTAAAGAAATACCTACAACTAATGAGCTATCCTAATCCCTAAAATGTTACAGAAAATGCTCCATCAGCTCGTGAAAAGGCTTTTTACAGTTTTATACCTTGAGGCTAGCATCAACTTCCTTTTTATCTTTAAAGGAAAAGTTCGCTTTTTTAGACATTAAGTTTTATGTGTTCCTTCACCCACCCAGTGCTCTGTAAACTTTGACCCATTTCACACACACCCCCCTGCTCAAAGATTTTCAGGGGAGAAGTGATTCATAAAGGTAGTTCTGGCTAGTTTCGGGGGCACTTTATCTGCGCCGTTTAGCCTCACAAAAGGATTAGCCTCTGAAAGCATGGCTAATTTGCATCTCACAAACAAAGAGAAAAAAATTACAACGTCACATTACAACGGGACTATTTTTTGTCATTCGTATCCCTGCGCCGGTCACCGCAGCAGCTAGAACGGGCTCGTGTCTGGCTGCTAATCCTGGCTGTATGAGTGAAACAACAACTTCTAAAGTCACTTAAAAGTAGTTTTTCTTAAATATATCGAGCCATGGTGCATACCTGCAGGTTCCCGGGTTGTAACAATAAGGATGTTACAGGATCACCTTTTCGGTTTGACACTTTTCCTGCTAAGGACGTTTCTCTAAGGCATCAGTGGCTTTTAGCAATCGGCTACTCCAAGGATACTCGGCTGGAACGAGTCAAAACCTTTCGTTTGTGCAGTGCACACTTCAAAGAGGATGATTACATCAGGAAAAAGTTCGGGAAAAGTGAAAGACTGTTTTTGAAGAGTTCGGCCGTACCAGAAATCTGGGTAAGTTTTGTTTTTAAAAAATAATTTATTCCGCTATGTCTGCCGTATTCATGCAATCATCTTCACATTTTAGCGCATTATTTATGCAATCATCTTTACACCGATGGTTGATCATAGACTGCAGTAGCTTTGTCAACAATCTGTGTTGATGTGTGTGTTTTGTGTAGCAAATGCAGTTCTTCATCCGTGTACTCTGGCTCATAAAGATATCCTAGTAGTAAAATAAGTTTCTTCTTCATCTGATATAGTGTTAAAATGAAATTCGTCATCAGATGAGACGGAGTCTGACATGTTTTCGGCATTCGGCAGTGAAACAGCTGACATACGAAGCGCTGTTTAATATCCGCTGAGAGCGGCGCAGGGATACGAATGACAAAAAATAGTCCCGTTGTAATGTGACGTTGTAAATTTTTTCTCTTTGTTTGTGAGATGTAAATTAGCCATGCTTTCAGAGGCTAATCCTTTTGTGAGGCTAAACGGCGCAGATAAAGCGCCCCCGAAACTAGCCAGAACTACGTTTATGAATCACTTCTCCCCTGAAAATGTCTGAGCAGGGGGGTGTGTGTGAAATGGGTCAAAGTTTACAGAGCACTGGGTGGGTGAAGGAACACATAAAACTTAATGTCTAAAAAAGCGAACTTTTCCTTTAAATAGCAGTAATCCACTTTGTAACTGGATCCATTGTGACTAGCTGTTAGTAATCTATTTCTCCAAACTGAGGCTGCTCATACAGTTTTCTAGTTCAGCTGAGTTTTAATGGTTAATCACCTAAAGTCACTGCTAAAGACCTGAAATACGAGATGATTTCCAACCATCAGCATATCTTCATCATATTAATATTGTTGAAAATGCATTGCAGATGCCTCAACAAAGCAATAATCCACACAAACATCCAAAAATGTAAACAAATTCTTTTATTTTACAATATAACGTACTCTGTAAAAATCTTATAAACAAGGCAAGATTAAAAAATACATTTTTCTCCTTTATACCCAATTGTGCTTACAAAATTGGACAATTAAACCTTTGTGGAAAAATATCACAAAAGTAAATGAAATTTACATTTTAAATCCATAAAACTCCTGCAGTGGTTTTTAGAAAACAAGGGCTACAAAATGTGGCACCATCTGCTTTTTATTGTTTTTAAAGCTACCAGGAATGAGCTGCAACCAACCCACTGGCCTTAAAAGAGAAAAACACTCAACATGATTCCTCACCTGAGATTTAACGTCCGTGTTAACAGCTCTGAATCAAACTAAATAACACACATTACACTAAAGTCTTACATTAAAGAGGCAGGTGTTGAAACAAAGAGAGCAGTCCCTACAGAAGTCACAGTGAAGGTTGCTCAGTCTGTTAAATGAGGTTGTTTAACCTTTATGATGACCTTTGATCTCAGGTTGTGGTGACTGACACACTCATCACCCAAAATCTGAGATAACCGGATCTCGATCGTCTAATGTGGCACATGCACCGCATCTCAAAAACATGTTAAAATCTGCATGGAGCCAGCATGGCTCAAATAAATATGTACACCCTGCGTTTAATAGGACTTCAGATGGAGAAATGTTCAAAGCACAAATAACTCAGAGTCAACTTTAAAGCACATAAAGGCTGATGTACATTTTAAAACTATTTTAGAGATAAAATGTATGTTTTAAATATGTAAAATAACCTAATTTGTGTTTCATACAAATGCAGAAGATAATGAGGACAGATTTCAAATAATTAATGTCAAACGTAACCAAATATCTAATTATCAGTAGCGGCGAGTGATGAAGATGAGGGAATAAAAACCAAACGCTAAAAGAAAATGACAGATTTTATACACACTGTAAAAAAATGTTATGTATATTTCTTTAAATGAAGGAGCAGGAGGTGAAGAGATGTTCTCAGCAGCAGCAGCAGCATAAACGAGGGCTTTTCACTTCAAAGAGACCAACACGAGGCCTGGCTTTGGCTCAGTGAACCTGAGAGATACAGAGATATATACAAGGTAGGTGAAGGCAAACGTGTGAGTGTGTGTGTGTGTGTGTGTGTGTGTGTGTGTGTGTGAGTACCTGTAGTGTTTGTTGGTGAGGTAGTCTATAACGGCAGGCCGGATGCGGGCCACTCCCCCCTGGCTGTGGTTCCCTCTTCCTGTGATGACAGACAGCTGGGGCTGACACAGACCCTGCTCACAATCTGTTCACAAAGAGGCCAGAGATGAACCAAATACAGAAAACATCACCATCACACCGCAATGTAAACGTAACTGTACTACAGCTGCTAATAAGGTGCTTTAATACGCATCACATTAGGGGAGATTAGAGCACCTGCTGCTTTGTCCTGTAAGACCTGAGCCAGATGTTCCAGGGCTTCGTCCACATGCAGGCCGTGGAGGTCCAGGATGTTTCTGGGCAGCAGCGATGAGTTGACCCTCTCGAAGATCTGAACCGATGCTCGGTAGTTGGCTTCACGCATGCACTGGCCGTGTAAGTGTCCCTGAAATAAGAGAGGAAACAATGACATCTGACAAGTCCATTAATGACCGACTCAGAATTAGAAAAGAAGAAAAAAGACTTTTTAAAAACTTGACTGTTGCTGTTTTTTCTTTTTGTTTAGATTTTTTTTTTTGGCTAAACTTTTTGGATTTTTACATTATGACAAATCTCATCAAAGTTCCAGATTTCAAACATAAATCCTCTAGTTCAGGCGGTTAACAGATAATTTAATTAATTAAAAAAAAAATAAGATGCTATAGGAGAGCGTGTTGGTAGAGTCTAAAACAAGAACAGCCCATGAGAAGGAAACAGAACTACTTAGTTGATGTGACTGAAAGAGATTAATTAATGAAACTTTCTCACCTGTTGAGCATAAAATGAGGCCACTTCTTTGCGCCCCTGTTTGTAGGCCTCTGCGGCTTTTGCGAAACTCTCGAGCTGTCGTTTCCTCTGAAGGCTGGCCTCGGCCCTGAAGTCTTCATATTCTGGGTCGTCGGTGTCCTGATAGCTGGCTACGGCTAACTCCAGCGGCTTCTGCCTCTGTCAGACCCAAGGAAACCACCATACAGACCCTTAATCAGACAGTTCTGATAAAGAGTGGAAATCTGATCGGTTATTCAGCTAATGGAGTTACTACTCAACACTTTAAATAGAAAATAAAAAATATCTGCGATGTGGATGTTCTAACTCATGATCATGTTATGATTAAAGTGTTTAAATGGTTTTTAACTCTAACTCTACTCTTCCTGTGAACACCTTCTCTCTTTCCTTGCTGGCTGCTCTGGGGGGGTCGGACCGAGGAGCTTCAGGGGCAACTACGGTCTTCACAGGTTCCTCGTTCAGTAGAGAGTGAAGAAACGTCTCTGTCTGGATGAGGTTGTAACTGCAAAAAGGAAATGCAGAAAAACATTCGGACTTAATACTGAGACAAACACATTTCCCTTTTTCTCGCATTTATAATGGAAATTTTAAAAAAATTCAGATTTTATTTTTGATTTAGGAATCATCGTTACAGAATAACCTGCAGAAATGGTAAAAATGCTTGTTTAAACAGCTGAAAATGACTTTTTTGAGGGTTTGTTTTTACAACTTCTACACACTAAAAACTGCTCTCTTTTAACCTTCGACTCAAGTCGTAGCTTCGCTCAGATCACTACTGATGATGAAGTGTCCCTCCTGTCAGAGGAGGAAGGAAGCACCACTAGGGGGAGATGATGAGTAATATTTAAACTGTAGAAACATGACTCACCATAGAAATAACACCAACTTTAATCTTTTTTAGTTTATTTTGTGCTATTGTGATTATTACAGGTTTAAAGTTTAGATGTATTGCTGGGTGGGTGAGTAAGCCTCAATACTCCTGAGTGACGTAAACACCACATGTAGGTAAGAGCCCAGCTGAATCAGCACACCATCCCAGACTGCTCTGCTAATTTTTGTAAGAAAATCTTCTGATTTTATATTTCTTATTCACTTAATCTTGATTTCATTTGTAGAAGGTGCCTCAACCATCTTACAGAGCTGGTGTTGAGCTGACCTCTGTTTCCTCATTTGGTTTACCTCTCTTTAAAGCTGGACACACAGCTGTAAACTCCGTCTATCTGCTCCACAGCTTTCACTGACCGAGCTCTGAATGATCGCAATCTAAGAGGATGAAATCCATTTTCTCACTTGTGATCTCTGAAGATGTCCTGGAGAAAATGCCTATCGATGGTGGGGAACAGAGAGTATAGCTGCTTCTCCTTCAATAACGTGGCTCCATCCCGACGGTCAAGATCACAACGACTCTGTCTGGTCTAGAAGAGAGACGGCAAGGGAGGTTTTTTAAACAAATGAAAAAATATGATTATCTTCCCCCCAAATATAAAAAGAAAAAAGAAATCCTACCTTCTGCACGTTCTCCTGCAGAGCCTGCTCCTCTTTTATGATATCTCTAAGAGAGACGTTTGGACGGGACACGTTCCAATGGTCCATGAAGGGCATCTGACCGCAGGCCTCCGGCCCCGACGCGTCTCCATCTTTACTGGTGAGGAAAGTAGCTGGGTGTGTCGACTCTTGTGGCCCGTGTTTGGTCACCTGGGATTCCCTCCCGCTCACCGAACCTCAACAATTAAAGATCCAACAAATAGAATAAATATTCCGTCTGTTGTGTTAGACAGTGTACATCCCTGTCTGTCTGCGTCCGTAACGATCTACTGATGCTTCAAAGATATAAGCTAAAATCACATTTAGGTTTGGTACAACTTACTTTGCTGAAGTAAGTGAAAAGAAAGAGTTTCTTGTCTTTGTCTTTCCTAAAAAAAAAATAAAAACGCACAAGTTATTTCCAGATGAAACAATAAAAACCACCCAGACATTAAATCAATAAAAAAAACACTAAAACTTCACACCTGGATGGTTTCCTTCCACTTTTGGTGAAGCTGTTTAGCCAGATTCAGGTCCATCTGCACAGCAAAATCATCTGCTGAGCATGTCCCTTAGAACAAAGAGCCGGACAGATCAGACAGTCGTTTCAGCGATGCATGTGTGATAAATCTCTAGTTGATGGAGTTAACAGCTCTCCGGTTACCTGGGTCGACCCCGACAGGCCCAAACAGCTCTGCTAGCTGTAGCGCCAGCTCGGTGGGAAGGTTGAGCTCCACTGTCTGAATATCCAGATGTTGGCTGCACCTCTGCTCCCTCCTCTGTTTTTCCTCCCTCTCTATGTCTTCTAGCTCAGCCTGCAGCAGCCGATTGATCTCATCCATGCTGGCCATCTCGTCCTGAATATCAGCCCTCGGCTCATCAGGGGGGTCCTCCTGTTTCGCGCTCCCACTCCGAGCTCCTCCTTCCTGACCAGGTTCTGGTGTTGCTTTGTGGTCAGAGCTGACATTTAGCTGGAAATCATTTTCTGCTTCAGGGAGAAAAGGTTCTATCCTAGGAGATGTTTCTACATCAGAAGCTGCATTTGAGTGCTGCTCATTTGTTACTGGAAGAGAAGCATCTCCGGAAAACACTTGTGTGTTCTGGGCTCTTTCGTTTTCTGTCCCACAGGATGACCTCTGAGCATCATCTTCAGTCTCAGTTTGTTGATTTGATGTATCAAGATGTTTACTGGTATCAAAACTCTCACATAAACTGGCTGTATATGGGTCTACAGCAGCTGCACCCTGCACCTCCTCCTCGGTATCTTCTTCCCTAAAGAACCTCTCTCCAGAGTCCAGTAGCAGGTTGGTAGTCCAATCTAAGTCCTGATGGCACTTGTCATACAAATCCTCCAGTGTGTCGAATCTAACAAGTTTAAAATGACGGCTGAGAATTTGCAAGTTCCCAATCCGGTCCTGAGTCACCCCGAGCTCCTTCTCCTCCACCTGAGTGCCTCTCTCGTGCACGACACGGTAAGGAACCTGACTGGCAGCTGCTGCAGAAGCCACGGGGCAGGGCTGCGGCTCGAAACGAGAAGCGTGGCCCTCTAGGACAGTGACGTCGCTGGAATGTCTGCTCACAGCGACAGCTGAACTGTCAGAGGGGGCGCATCGATTCAGGCGCCAGAGAAGAGCAAAGTCCCGAGGTTCTGTTTGAGTGCAGCAGCCCGTTTCCACCAGAGTCGAAGGAGCCAGCAGCTGTGAGTGTCCCTCAGAGTTAGACCAGGACAGCAGGTCCAGATCTGGTTTATGATTAAGACTCCCGTCACAATCAGGACTACACACAGGTCTGACTTCTGGGTCAACCCTGTTGGTGTTGCCATCTATAGTTTCACTTGTAGCGTTTGGACGGATCGGATCGGTCGGTAAAGAAGTGGAGCAGTTCTGAGTGAACGTGAGGGCAAGTTTACACTGTTTCCCTGACCTCCGACCTTGACGCTGCTTTCTCTCTAGAGTGCCTCCAGAACTTTGCGTTTCTGCAAAGCCCTCGCACAACGGACTCTCACACGTCTCGCTAACGAGGCTTCCATCAGCCTCGGCTACTGACTCTTTGCCATTTTCTGCAGAATATTTCAGATCCACATCTGTGCTGACCTGATCAGGGGTACCAGGGTCTCCCTCTTTATTGCTGCATGTGCTGGTTAATTTGGAATCATCTGATTTGAACTCAACCAGTTCTCCACCATCCCCTTCAGTGATACTACTCACTGAATCATCCGTTTGAACTCTCTGACATTCATCAGCTCTTGAATCCACGCTGATAGACGAGTCAGCTGCCCTCCAGTCTTGGACACAGTCAGGTAATTCACCCCTGCTGCTGGATTTGCTGCCACCTTGCTCATCTTCTTCCTCTGCTCCAGAGGCAGGAGAAAGGGACTGAGAGGGCGAAGAGCTCGTCTGAACTGGGACCTCACCAGTTTGAATAAGATCGAGGAGCTTCTGAAACTCGGTTACATCTGGACCTGACCTCACTCTCTTTTTGTTTTCATCATCAATGGCTCCTCCCTCCTCACCCTTCTTTACCTGTCTCTCTCTTCTCCTCACCTGTCGCTGCTTAAGAGTTCCTTCAGTGGGCCAGTCTCCAATAAAATGAAACGTCTTATGCACCTCCTTCTCCTTCTCCTCACACCTTGCCGTCTCACCCCCTTCCGATTCCTCATCCTTGGATTTCTCTCGGTCTGATCGGTCAGCGCCTTTCACAAGATCAACAGGCTCCTTCGCGTCAAAATCAGACTGCCTGCTTGCCCTTTCCCTCCTCACCCTTTGTCCAATTGATCCAGAGAACGCCATATTCATCTCATCCCCTTCATTCATCACTGACTCCACAATGCAGTCTGGAATTCTCTGGTCTCCTTCTGAGAGGAGCTGCTCTAACTGGACGTCCAGCTGAGCATCTAAGTCACCCAAATCCATGACATTGTCCACATCAGAACCATCAGGCGAGCTGGAAGACTTTTCCTGGTGGTTGAGGGACTCTGTGGATCTGCAGGCGGTGTCTTCACGCGCTCCAAACTCTCCAGAGCAACTGAGAAATGACACGTCAGGAAGGGAAGAAAACAGCTGAGGTTTTGTATGTTGCTCCATCAGTGCAGGTTGACCCACGAGGTCAGGGTTAATTGAGCTAAACAAAAAGAAAAATAATATTAGTTTATGAAAACTAGTAATAAACACATAAACTACATCATCACTCAGGGGTCTGCAACATGCAGCTCTGGAGCCATGAGGCTTTTTTTTGCAGCTTTGACCAAAAATAAACACATTTTGAATAGAACTCACAGAGGGCTTCTGGTGTCCTGAAGAGGGCGCTGTTTCAACTCAGGCATGTGAGAGCCCATGATGGAGTGGACTGTGACGAAGCGCTCGTATCCGTTCAGCATGCGGCAGATTGTTTCCACTGGAATGTTGTGGGTGGAACGCCTGCATGTACACACACACGCACGCACGCACACACACACAAAAGAGAAAAAACAAAACAAAAACTGGTTGAGTTGTACTCACCAGCATTTTTCATTCATGTGTAACAGAATTCAATGCAGACACGCTTACCTCTCCAGTTCTCTGGGCTTGTTCTTCCACCAAGTATCCGGCTCTCTGAACAGCACCTTGTATCCGTGTCTCAGAGCCTGAAACAGATTTAAAATCAATGATTCTCTGCCATTTATAACAAAATAATGTTTAATGTATCACGTCTGAAGATTTTAACCAGCAACCCCTCACATCTTATGCAACATTATTTTGTTATTTAAAAACATGCTTTGGTCACTGGAAATCATTCTCATGTAAAATAACACACGTTGCGTGTCTAAAAGCACAGATGTGATTCTTTTTTAAAGGGATATTCCACCTACAATTGAACACATAAACTAGCATGCTAGTACCTGCCATTCACTTCCATTGTTTATGCTAAGCTAAAGCTAAACTAAAGCAGACGGACTGCTGCCAGATCAGGAGAATTACTGTGCTGGTTACAAAATGCTTTTCCCCCACTTATCTAACTCTGGGAAATATGTCAACAGACAAAAGTTCAATTTTGGGTGGAATATCCCTTTAAGCTCAACAGACTTTATTGATGTTTAAGAGCATCAGTTAGCCTGTCCTAGCTAAATGACCAGACCTGAGCCACGTAGGGTTTCATCTCCCAGCCCTGCATGTTGGTGTTGTCGATGATGATGGGGTTGGCGCCCCTCTGAAAAGCCTCCTTAGCTGTGGGGTAAAGGTGGCACCAGAGAAACAGATGAACTGAGGTCAACAAAACAAAAATAATTCAAATACGTTGTTGCTGTCGGATTTCCTAACCTCGTTTATGATTCCACTCATGGGCTTCCCCCAGGACCATGGGGTCAAACCGGTACTGTCCACCACAGGTGAAGTAGTCATCAGTGCTTAGCACAACTCCATCTGGGTTTTGCTCCAACATGGCTCTGCAGAGACACACACAAAGATGGATTGTAACTGATGTAACACAGCTGCTTTGCAGGGACAGAAATCAGTGCATGAGTCTCCAGCAGCAGTGGGTCTAAACCTTTAACCTCAGAGGAAGAAATACTAACCTGTGATCAGTAATCACGATCTTATTTCAGCTGTCCTCTTTTACAGGAAAAAAATTACATAAATGCTTATTTTATTAGTAATAATGAAAGTGTTGCAGGGCTGTTAAATTAGTTAATCTGTTGCATTTCCTTTGAAATTTTTGACAACTCCAAAATCTTAAGTTATTTAACCCACTGAGACATGGTGTCCACATAAAGATGTTGTCTTTTATAATCACTATAAGATTTTATTCTGTTGGTCTTAGTGGGTGATGGTGGCAGAGGAGTTAAGTGCCCACCCCGCAATCAGAAGGTTGCAAGTTCATGCCCCGCTCAGTCTGTTGCTGTTGTTGTACCCTTGGGCAAGACACTTAACCCACATTGCCTACTGGTGGTGGTAGGAGGGACCAGTGGCACCAGTGCACGGCAGCCTTGCCTCCATCAGTGTGCCCTGATGCAGCTGTAGCTACAGTGTAGCTCGTCACCACCAGGGTGTGAATGTGTGCGTTAATGGGTGAATGACTGATTGTGTTGTAAAGTGCCTTGGGGGGTTCTAGGACTCTGGAATGTGCTATATCAAATACAGGCCATTTACTATTTTAGTCCAGTTAGTTATTTAGGGGTCAATTATTTTTTATTTATTTATTTCTACACTTTTATTTACATTCTATTTAGGAAAAAAATTACTTTTTTTAACTATTCAAACTGTTTTTGTTTTGTTTTTGAGGTCTTACTGATCCTAATAACTGGGTGAAATTTAAAATACATCAAACAAAAACTGAGATCTCAGGAGGTCCCATCCTCTCCTGATGCATCAACTGAGCAGAAACCTCCCATGAGACAGCATTAAACGACTTTTTCTCCTTTCAGTTGTATAACTAAAAGCCCCATCTATAAACCCATGTTAGTGTCAACCCTTCACATGTCACAGGTCAACGTGCACATCAGATTTTATTACAAACATGCAGATTTTTTTCTTTATTTCTAAAAACAAATGAGCTCTCTGTTAAATTGTAGTTTGTTTCAGTTCTAAAGAAACATATAACAGTAATTAGAAACAAATCTCATATAACAAGAAACAAAAACATCCTGTCAGATGTACTTTTACCTTGCTAGAGTTGACTTTCCAGATCCCGGAGCACCACGAAGCAGCACAAGCAGCTTCCCTTGTAAATGCAGCCTGCTGGAGTGGGAGGTAGTCTGTGGAGCAGCCGGCAGGACCCAGGACCTCGGAACAGCAGCAGCAGGGCTGAGAGGCGCCTGACTGACAGGACCCTGGTTCAGCCATGGGGAGGCATGCCTCACATGGCCGAACCAAACAGTGGGTGTCTGAGCCACAGGGGTGATGAAGGCCGGTCTCTGGTTTCCAGGGAAATGGGGAGAAAACACTGGGGGTGCCAAGGTCCAGGGTACCGCCCTATAGCTTTGTGGATGGGAGGATGGATTCTCTTGAGATCTTGTTCCACTGACTGAGTCGTTGGGTTCAGACCTCTCAGAAGGCGTATAGGATGGATCCTGTTTTTTATACACCTGGAAGGCTGAGGGGCGTCCTGAGGCTACCAGGTCCAAAGGAGGCTTTGACTTATCTGGAGAGGCTTCTGTCATCAGGTGTGTGAAATCCAGTACGTCACTTTGCATCTCAGGAATCTGATACTCCCAGGTGCTGAGCTGGTTGAGAGGCGAGTGCTCTCCAGGTCCGGCCTCTAGGCTGGTCTGAAGCAGCTCTGGGAGGGTCTGCTGAGGGACGGGCAGTGGAGGGAAAGAGGAGAACGCTGCTTCGGCACATAAAGACAAGCTACCATGCTGCTCTTGATTAACATCCTTCTGTGTAGCTAGTGTCTCTAATTCCTGATCAACAAGCAGATCCAGCTCTTCTGTCAGGAGGTTAGTGGACTGAGGAGGAGATGAGGGCTGCTGTAGTGGACTGGACAAGCGTTCTTCTGGTTTAGGTTCAGAAAAGTGACGAGGGCTGAGCAAGGCTGCTGCGGTGCGCTCAAAGCCAGAAACAGGTGGAGGATTCGGGGTTACCACTTCAGCAGCTCTAGACAGCTCCAGAAGAGAGTCCATTGCATTTTCAACTACAAGACAAAAATACAAAGATGGCAATACAAATACACGAGTAAAGCAGAGACAAAAATACTTGCAGGTGATATTTAATTTAATGCAAATGATCGAAATTAACTTTAATAGAATGAAATAAACTCACTAGAAATGAACCGATTATGGTTTTAAGAATCAGTATTGAATTCTGATCCTTGTCCATTTCTGAACTGTTGATACTAATTTTGGCTGATTTATAATTATTAACAAAATATTTAAAATATAATCTTTTTAACATTTCTGATTACCATAAAACTGTGATTCTGTAACATCCATAAAAGATTTGAAATTGACAGCATGAATAAGCTCTTAGTCATTTTCATGGTGAAGGAAAAAATATTTTGTTTTTAGTTTGTCTGTGTGGATCAGGGGAGAAAATCCTGTTTATGAGTTTCAGACTCATAAGCTGATCCTGCTGAGTACTGGCTGACCACCATCAGATGTTTTGGTGCATCTCTTAAACTCACACTTTAACTTACAAATGTTTACATGTCTAATAAAAAAAACATGGCTACTGATTTTGATTCTATGCTTACTGGTAACAGTCGGATTGTTCAAACATATTAATAAACAAATGGACGTTGAAGGTGCCAAATAGTAAACAGTTAAAGCAAAATATCTGCCATTTGAATCTCTCCAAAGAGGCAACAAGTGGACTGGGAGAACTTGGGTTTGTAAACCTATCCCACTGGGTCAGTACTGGTATGCCGCTATCATGCCGTAAAGTAATGTGCCGTCAAAAGTTTCAGTTATAATAACGCTTCAGTCCTACAAACCACCCAGCTAACTTCTCAGCTAACCTGAAGAGTCCCAAGAATCACGCAGCTAGTTGGACAGCTTAGCTTACGTGTGTTTTGGTACCTTTAAAGTCGCATTCAGAAAGCACGATGTGTATAACATCTGGGTCCAGGTGTGAAAACATCTCCTGCATGCTTTTAACGATCCTTTCCTTCTCGGCGCTGCTGGTCTGGAGGTTGCTCGCCATACCGAGGTGGGATGTTTGCGGCAGCGGGTGACTGGTGTTGTGGCCGTGACTTCCTCCCTCTGGTGGCTCAGCGGGCTGCCTGGCCGGGCTCTGACCGCTTTTCCTTTTCCGAGGCATACCGACGGTCATTAGCTGCTAACAGAGCTAACAAGTGACCGGGTAGCTACCGGAAGCTGACTCAAAGTTGGAAACAGAAACATGCTACAGCGATATCTGGAAAACAGACGTACAGAAAGTCGGGTTTATGCTAACCAACAGGAAGTGGAGGAATTCATTAGAAAATTAAATTAGATGTTTGCGTCCCAGGAACCGTAGCGAGCACCGGAAGTAATACCTTACAAAATAAAAGCTTCCCCCTCGCAATAAAATACCTGCCAAAAATTAGTATTTAGTGAAATATTACCAAATAATTAGTTTTGATGATTAGTTTTTAATGCTCCCCCCACCATTACTAAAACTTCAATTTCTACAGGCAGCTTTTGGGGTGTTAAATCTTTTGTGTTTTATTCCTTTTTTAACTAGTATTTATAATCATCTTTCATTTGTTTTATCATTTTATGACTTTCTGTTTTCTGATTTTAATTGATTTTATGATATTCTGTTATTTTGTTATAAGATCATTTTATGATGACTTTATCTTTTGTTTTGTTGATCTTTGTGAAGCACTTTGTGATTGTTTTTTCTGTGGTAAGTGTTATACAAATAAAATGTACTTACTTACTTACTTGCAATCTCATTAATCTACCCAAACTGATGCTAAATGCTGATAGAGTCGTGTTATTCTCAAATGGTAAGACAACCCAGCCATTCAAAGGTATAAAATGTTCATGTAGGTTCCTATTGACATGATTACATCTAATAAATAGTTGGGTATCATAATCACTCAGAACCTTGTCAAAAAGCTGAAACTGAAATGAGTTTTTATAGGATTAAATTGTGTTTGTTCTCTGAGGGCTACACTTAATCTCCGTAACCTTTTTACCTTTGTTAGATTATGCTGATTTGATCTTTATGAGTGCACCTTGGGTCATCCTGCACATCACTACTCTCTGTATGCTGCTAATTCTTTGCCGTCTCTCATACGTGCATATTTATTCATTGGATATCTTTTGTCTACAATTTTCTCCTTGGCCTTTTTAATTGTGTAATAAAACTAAACAACTGAAATGTCTAACCCCAGAATCAGAACTGAATTGGATAACAGAGCTTGTATTTATAGACTACGGCGCCATTTTCTTGAAATGATCTACAGAAGGAAATCAAAATATCAGAACTGATTTTATTAGGTGAATTTAAAATGCTTTTAAAGGACTGAGAAAACAGCTCTCTTGGCAGTTGGAGCTCCTTTTAATATTGAATCTTGTTTAACTTTGTTAAATGTTAAATATATGTTATTTTTGTCTGGACACTGTTTTGATTTTAGTGTTTGACTTATGTGCAAATCTTCGTAGTGCTCTTATTCGGCCTTCTAGGACCAGGTCATTCTTGAAAAAGAGATTTCATTGAGTTTATTTTAACCTGGTCAATAAAATAATAATAGCCTAATAATCTGATAAATTATTAGGCCAATGTGAAAATGGGCATCTCTCAAGTCCCGTGTCGTCTCGGGGTTTTGCCTATTTTTATTTATATATTTCTAAAGAATTATTAGCCTTCAAACATTCATTTAGTTTTAGGCGCGACTCTTCCTGTCATGTGAATGCTGTGTTTGCTGTTTATTTCCATCTCCCGCCATGTATTTGCAGCTGTAATACCACATTGAGACCAATGGGGGCGCTCCGCACCCAGCCTTCAAACACACAGCATTGACTGAACGGACAGAGAGCTTTGTGCCGAAAACTAAGCCAATCTGAGTGAGACTAATGAATTAAAACGGCCTATTTGAGAGGTAATACTCAAGAAGAAGCGCTTCGCAAATATTTCAGGTTTCAGGTTGTAGCTGATTTTCGGAAATAGGACGATTTAGCATGTGTTGGGGTGTTTCAAATCATTCGTGGGGCAAGTTGTTGGTAGAGAGGAGGGCTCAGGGCGACGGTAGCAGCCCTGCCTCGCCAGTGACTAGCGGCAGTGAGAAGCGATGCTTGGAAGTTGAAAAAAGATCGTAACAAGTAAATTAGCTTCATTTTTAAACTTATCAAAGTAGTTGCATTAGTTGAAAACCACAGGAAGAAACCATAGGAATGGCTATTTGAAGCATAAATGACAGGATACTTGACTTCCTCACTGATTGTCCGTGGACGCAGATGTGATGGGTACCTGGATAGTTTGCGGCCTATGCTAACACAGTAGGCTAGCCAGTTAGCCTAGCTAACACGGCTTCATTCCCGCAAAATGATAGCTAATGCTGTTTGAACTGTAGCTAACTGGCTAACTCGAAAAGCTGTTTGACAGTAGAGATACACCGGATGTGTTGTTCGTAAAGTGCTTGTTCACTTGCGCATCTCTGTAGATA
Organism: Aphyosemion australe; assembly: GCA_006937985.1. Taxonomy (NCBI): domain Eukaryota; kingdom Metazoa; phylum Chordata; class Actinopteri; order Cyprinodontiformes; family Nothobranchiidae; genus Aphyosemion; species Aphyosemion australe. The sequence goes on from SSNS01000022.1 coordinate 490,763, forward strand.
TACATGTAGTCTAGGTAGCAGTCATGATCTTTTATTTAGGTTTACGTTGTCTTATAAAGATTTAATAAACAGTTGGTGTTTAGCTGTGGTGAGTTAGCATATAAGCTAATAACATTCATGATGCTACTTCATTTGGGGCCTTTTGTTTATTAAGTGTACTAGATCTAAATGTCGTTTAATATTCAGATGTGCTTTCATCAATTTTAGCGGGTAACAGTGATCATTTGACGCTGTGAAATGATATCTAAAGCGAGGTTTTGGTGAGTGCGGTAGCATGATTGTGTTGAACTTTTGTTTTCTGACCCATAGAGGCCAGTAGAAGACCGTGTGGACCATACAGTATCAACAAGCATGGAGTTCCCTCAACAGCAGAAAACGGCGGGGGACGGAAAGATCATCTATCCACCCGGAGTAAAAGAGATTACGGACAAAATCAGTAATGATGAGGTGGTCAAACGATTGAAGGTATGTTGACGAGGCTCTTTGCTGCTCAAAAACATCCTCTAACTTCATTAATTTGAATATAGACTTGGACACACTGGCCTCTGACTTCACCAAGTCATTATGACTGACTCTTACTTGGCAGGCTGTTTTACAGTCTTGTGTGATTTATGAGTAAAGAGTGTGGTTATATCAACCCCATCATTCAAAAGGGCCTTTTCTCCCTTATTATACTCTAGCTGATGCTGGTCAATGTCAGATCTTTAGTTAACATGGGCTGTAGTGTAATTCATTTTAGTATAGCGATAAAATAATTATCTTATTTAACTCAGAATTATTGCATTTTTATTTGTGAATGTCTTACAGCAGTCCTCTCCATGCAGTTAGAATAGGGGCTCCACTGTTGTGCTTCCTGTCTTTGTTTTTTTTTTTTTTGGATCACTCTGGAGGACACTGATGCTGCATGCATGATGTGATGTGTTGTGTATTTTGTCAGATGCACGATTGGACATCAAGATTGTTAGGCTGACCAAAGGTCACACCTAATCTAGATGAACATTTGCCTTTTTTGGTCAGTGGTCAATCCGCTGCTGTATCTCAATGTTAAATGTTACACATTGTCTAAATAGAATATGTAAAAAGTGTGTTTTTTTAGGTTTAAAATGTAACTTTGAGCATAATTAGCTTTTTTTTGCTTCCTTTTAGATGTTTGAACTCTTATACTTTAGAGGATTATTTAGCTTTAGCATTAGCAAGGTATATTTCTTGTTTTGTAGAGAAAGTCCGACAAATGATCTTAAATAAAAGGGGACATATTATGCAAATCTTACCCAACGGTGAAACTCTAGGATTTGAAAAGCCTGACAGATCTACGTCACTTAACATTCATGGACTCACCCATCTTGACTTGTGAAGGGGAAGGCTGTTGTTGGTTTAGCATCCAGGAAACGGCAGAGAACGTCTCAGCTAGTAGAAGCTAACAGTTAGCATTAGCACCTCCACAACACAGCAGAACTGCTCCAGTCTTGTGTTATTTGTGGAAATAAAACATCAACGTTGCAGAGCAAACTGAGTCAATGGTAGAGTTGCGTTGCTATTATCCAATCCAAAGCGAGATGTCCAAATATCAGAAAATAAGACTCCAAAACCTGCTGTCTGAAGCTACTTTCTCCTCCAGCCAACTTGTACTTGCTGATTCAGGTGCATCTGAGCTTTTTCCCCTCCAAGTACAACTTCCAACTCAAGGCATTCATTTATACTAGAGACAACTGCAAATGTATTGATTAAACGAGTGTTCAACATCTTTAAAGTGACAGAGCCATGAAACGGCTCATTCTGGAAGGTACTAAAACTGTCAAGAATAAAACTGCTGAAATTGCTTTATGTGAGACGGATTGTATGCAAAGAATTTCATAAACATGTTTTTTACAGACCATATGACTATTATTTTTAAAAAGTCATATAGGAAGGAAGCCATGAAATTCAGGGTTGTCTGATTTCTGGCAAAAGAAAATGTAAAATACCGCTAATCATTCTGAATTCTTTTTATAGTAATCTGCAGATGCAATGCAGTTTTGACATGTTATGGTGTTCTGCAGTCATGGCTTTTGAGAATGCAAATGCCTGCTGCATTCACTCCAAACCTCTTCTGAAGACTTTGAAGTCATACCGCAGGGATAGTTGTTGCTTTTTGTAAACACATGAAACTGTATTTCGTTCCAAACTCAGCACGCATCCTGTGCTGCAGGAGTTGGTTGAGTTTCACAGTAAATAGGTGGAATGTTGAATCGGATCAATATAATGTTCATCGTGTTTATGTTTTATGGCAGGGATTCCCAACCAGGGGCCTCCAGGAAAAAAAAGGGTAGGAAACCACCGTTCTAAGTCTCAAATTAAAAGACTGGAACATGTAGAGAAAACCTGGTTTCATTCTGTAGGCTGCTGTGATAAACACTTCAGTCAAAAGACATTTGAAACTTGAGTTGGATTAAATAGCCTTAGCTGTAGTGTGCCTTTTTGGGATAAATTAATGGAGTTTAATTGGACCAATTAATTTACACATTTACTAGATGTCTCACTCAAAAGTTGTATCAAAACAAAAAACCCACTTGATTAGTTAATTGATGCTTTGTATTGAGTCATGCTGCTGTGTCAGCCAATCTGAGGCGAGGTGTTTGTGTATCATGAATATCCCAGCAAACTTCTACCTCGTGAAACAGGAGTGAGAGAGCCATTTATCAAAAGAGAATAACTCACAAGTCAGTCATTCATACTAGAGACCCCTAGCCTAGAAATCTAGACAAACTGTAGCAGTAGTAAAAGATTTTCCATTGTGGCCTCAGCAAATCTACTATTGGACCAAGCAATTTTAGGTCGGATCAATCACAGCGCCGTGTTTGTAGAGCGACGTTAGACGATGACTGCGACGGAGAAAAACCACAAAAATGGTGTCTGCTCAGGAGCTGCGCTTGTTTGCTTTGGCATCAATTTTGGACAATTTAGACTTGGACTTTTATTTGCGACATGAGCTGACAGAGGTACTTAAGTTTTTTATTTCAAAAAGGGATGTATTTGCTGCTGCTTTTGAGTATGATGGACTGCCCCGTTGGCTGATTGTTGTTTGCGATGAATGCATCAGATTGTTTGTCACTCTGATTGGTCCTAACGCTGTCCAATTGTGTGCTGAGATAGTTTGAAAGACAACCATAGTTTCCGCCCTACGACTGAGCTGTGTCTATTGGCTCATTTACACTACGGTCACCTCGGTCTGAGCTCGTGGGGTCATTGCATTTACATTGGCGTTGCTTGTACAGAGCCAGACGCTTTTTTCGACACTGCTTCCCTGCGGTCCGTTTCATGCTGAGCTGACCATACACAGTCACCTATGTACTGATTGGCCTGCTGAAGTTATGTCAGTCTCACATCTATCTACAGGTAGGAACCTCTGATTGGTGTGGGTAGAATCAGCCAATGGCAGCTTCCTGCACGTGTGATTTATTAGTAATTCTGGATGCAGTGGGGTAAACATCTTCTGACTACAGCTCAGACCGGCCGGAGCTGCAGCGGCAGCGCAAGGACTGGCAGTCTGCTGTAAGCGCTATTGGATGGGAGAGGAGCCCATGGCAGCACCACTGCTCAGTGAGAAGAGTAGGAAGCTGTGTGCTTCATGTCAGTCTCCAAAAGCAACACTAGCTCCTCTTACAAATCTGGTGAAGTGATTGCTAGCCTGGCAAGCCAGAGCTCAGTCGTGGGGCAGAATCTACGGTTGCCTATCAAACTGTCTCCGCACGCAATTGACCAATCACGTAGGACCAATCACGTATTCATTGTTATGGAAATCAGTCAACAGGGCAGTCCGCCATTCATGTAAGAAGTACCTCTATCTGCTCATGTCTCAAAGAAAAGCTTAAATCTAAATTGTCCTTAAAGCAACATTCCGCAACTTTTACACCTTAAAATTATGCTTTTTTGTAAAGTTTTTGCGTCATACTATCATCTATTATGTTCATTTTCATACCTGTGATAGTGCTGGGGGGGTCCCACGTCTTTTTACTGCGCTATACAGTTTTTGTGCATCGGGTAGCGACGGAAGTACTGACTGGGTGTCGTTTTACGGCAGAATATGGCAAGCCAAAGGGATAAAAAAGCGCGCGTTCTAAACGTGCGTTATGTCCACCAAAATGCGCGTCTTGAACGTGCGTTTTGACGCCAAAGGGGGCAAAAACTCGCGTGTTCTAAAAGCGAGCATTATGTCTGCCAAAACGCGCGTCTTGAACGAGCGTTTTGGCGGACATAATACGAGTTTAGAACGCGCAATTTTTTTATTCTTTTGGCTTGCCATAATTGTATAACGTAGACTCACTGTAGCAGCGGCAGATTCACCAAAGAAAGCTAGTAATCCCTTATCAGAGGAATATAGGAAAAGAAAAGAAGAACGTGATAGAACAAGAGCAAAGGCCAGAGTTATTACTGGGCCGTCTTTTCCTCGCTGGAGAGCTCTTTTAGAAAGAAAGGCATAAACTACGGACTCTGACCTAGCCGTGCTGCTAATGGCTAGGTAAGTAATAAATTATTACGCCAAGGTTATTGTGTTTGGTCGGGCATAAAGTTGTGTTACAGTCCTGATAAAACTATTTGTTCAATGTGAGGAAGAGGAGGAAATGTTTTTGTTGTTTTGCCTGATATTAGGAATGTAAACATGCCACTTTTGCCCGAGAGAGAGATTTAATGTTACGACAGTGACGTTACGCAGCAAGCCTCTAGAGGGCGACAGAGACCATATAACTGCAAAGTTGCGGAATGCTGTTTTAATGCCAAAGCAAACAAGCGCCGTTCCTGATCAGATGCCATCTTTGTAGTTTTTCTCTGTTGTAGCTCTGGTGCTAAATCCACCTAACAGCTCTGCACAAACGGAGCACTGTGATTGGCTGGACCTACACTTATCAGAGCCAGTAGACCTAAGGCTACAATAGAGCATGGATAGACCGACCTGCAGAATAAAACCTTTTGTTACTGCTACGGTTTGTCTAGATGTCTAGGCTAGTGGATTGCATGACCACGTACAAGAATGTTTTGATGATGTAATACATTTGTTTTTTAATTTTACTGCTGGCCAGAGTAGAGCTCTTGAGCACACAGCTGTCCAGCTCATTCAGTAAAAATGTCAAACTTGGTCTCAAAGCCGTTCCCAATCTCACATTTTGCTGAGATCTACTCTGTAGAGATCTGCCTTGGTGTCATCACAGCTTCCCACAGTGGCAGAAGATGCTGCCCACATTGAGAGAGTGATGCTCACAGTGGAGGCAAAAGAAAAACTATATTAAAACGCTTCCTTTATACACTGCCTGACCAAAAAGCAAGTCACCACAAAAAAAGATCACACACTCTAATATTTAATTGGATCGCCTTTAGCTTTGATTACATCACACATTCACTGTGGCATTGTTTCGATAAGCTTCTGCAATGTCACCAGATTTATTTCCATCCAGTGTTGCATTCATTTTTCACCAAGATCTTGCATTGATGATGGTAGAGTCTGACCGCTGCACAAGGCCTACTCCAGCACGTCCCAAAGATTCTCAATGGGGTTCAGGTCTGGACTCTGTGGTGGCCAATCCATGTGTGAAAATGATGTCTCATGCTCCCTGAACCACTATTTCACTATTTGAGCCCGATGAATCCTGGCATTGTCATCTTGGAATATGGCCGTGCCATCAGGGAAGAACACATCCATTGATGGAATAGCCTGGTCATTCAGTATATTCAGGTTAAGGCTGCACGATATTAGGAAAACCTGCGATATGCGATAACAGTGCTTAATATTGCGATATCGATATTACTTGCGATAAATGAATAAATACATAAATCTGCAGTTTTTGTATATATACTTTAGACACACCACTCCATCCTCTATCATTAGTATTAATACAGTAACAAAATGAAATCATGCAAGTTTACGTTACATTTCTAGAGCCCAGTATATAGATCTTTATGGTTGCGTTGGAGGTGACAACGGAGATTTGTCATGTTTCCCCTCATGGTTGCCACAAGTGTTTGGCATGTCTTTCAAAGTACTTGTGTTTGTTGAACACAAGTACTTTGAAATAATAGTCATGCTGTTTGAATTATGAGTTCTTTCTCGCTAACATTTTCCGCACACGTCTCACCCTCAGTCATTGCGATGCCCTCTAAGCTAACTCAGGTGTTTGCTAGCCATCCAAATAAAGTGCCGTCCACCTAGGCACCAAGGCATCTAACCTATAAGAACCCAACCGATTGGCCAAATGGGTGAAGGGCTCTATTTGATTTGTCAAAAACGTCATGCTTCCATTTGATTGAGAAAATGCATTTTGTGTAGCAAAAATCTGAGATGACCATTAATTGCGATATTTTTCTGTTCTTTGCAATATGCCTATTGCGCATGCTGATATTGCGATAACGATCAATTTTCGATATATTGTGCAGCCCTAGTTCAGGTAGTCAGCTGACCTCATTCTTGGAGCACAACCTGTTGCTGAACCTAGATCTGACCAACTGCAGCAACCCCAGATCATAGCCCCGCCCCCACAGGCTTGTACAGTAGGCACTAGGCATGATGGGTGCATCACTTCATCTGCCTCTCTTCTTACCCTGATGCACCCATCACTCTGGAACAGGGTCCATCTGGAATCATCAGACCAGTTTTCAATAATGCGTTGGACAGTTCTGAACCCAGTTTTAGTCGTTTCTGCAATCTCCTTAGATGTTTTCTCTGCTTGATGCATGCCAGTGATGTGACCCTTCTCAATCAGACTAAAGCCTATTTTATACTTCTCCGTTTTTGTCAGTACGGACGGACGGACCGCCATGATCTGTCGTTGCAAGAGCTCTCCAGCAGGCTTGCAAGGTCGGACGGAGTCGAGCTCTTTTCTAAACATCCGTCCAACGAGATGGAGAGCGCAAGCTTGTGATTGGTCAGAACGCAGCTTCTTTAAATATGTCACCAGCTCCGCCATCGCCGCCTCAAAAAATAAAAAGAGAGCCGACGGTATCTAGCGGCAAACACAGAGCAGCTTGAAGAATATCTCGTGGTAAAACTCCGAAAATATGAACGTTTATTCACCCGTGACTGGAGGAGTATAAAGATGCGCAGCAAGCATTTTATTCATGGACGGAAATGACGGGAAACGTGGGTTTAGAGGTGACAAGCGCATGAAGAGGTGGAGGAGAATGAGGGACAAGTTTGTTTGTGTTAAAAAGTCTCTTAAATGCAAAAAAGCACAATATAAACTGCAAATGTAAACTGTAAATGCACAATTTTGGACCGGATACATGACAGGATACCCAGAAAAGTGCTACGCCCTCTGTTGTCCTGGCGGGGAACTGCTTTGCAGCACTCTCCAGGTGATGGAGAAGTTCGAGAGCATAACGATTATGTCAATGCGTGCGTGTCTCTGCCTCGGGGAGCTGACGGAGAAGTATAAATTAAGCTTAACATCTTTTCCACGACCACCAGATGTGCCTTTCCACATGGTTATTTAACAAAGGTGAAGCAACTCATTGCACCAGTTGGGGTTAAAGGGATACTTTGCAACTATTTCATATTTTTAAATCATTTTCATGAGCCAGTATGTGCTAAAATGACCATTTAGAGGATTAATGAAAGGCCACCCAGCCCCTATCGCCCCCTGTGGCCAGAATATTGCACTTGCAACTTCAGGGTTGCAGGTCCGGTCTGTTGGGACTTAGAAAAAAATCAGCTTACATGCCTGGAGATGCATTCTTCTTCCAGCATGTTTCCTGCATGTTTTAGATCGTGAACACAGCTGATTTGTTAATTTAGTGATGAACCGCTCCTGTAGACACTAATGAAGGCTGGGGAAACATTTCAGCAGTTAGATTAAGGTGTTAAAAAGACAAAGGCACAGGCACCTTTAAATAACTTGTTGACAGCTGAAAGATAATAATCACCCATGCACTAATTATCCAATAGGAGGCTTGTATGAGCCTATTTGCTTAGTTAAATCCAGGTGGCAACTTTTTATTTTGGCTGGGCAATGTATCTTTCTCTTCTAACGTTTGTTTAATGTTGCCATAGGGTTCAAACAGACAGACCTTTTTAGTTGGAAACAAAGGACGGGGGTGGGGGTGTAAAGTTACGTTTTGTCTCCACCCATAGTTGGCAAAGCCTTCTCTATAAAGTTGCACCTATCACCGCTGCTTGCATATGCTACAAGGCAAAGCTGTGGCTTTAATAACGTCTGGATCTTAGACCATGCTGGTATTTCTCGCTGGTTTTGTCCACATTCACTATTATCCAGGCTTCAGAGATGCAGGCTCTGTATGGCTGATGAGACCCACGCAGTAGTTGTCTGGTGGAAGCTTTCCTCAGCTGAGAGCAGTGAGGATGTGTGTGTGTGTGTGTGTGTGTGTGTGTGTGTGTGTGTGTGTGTGTGTGTGTGTGTGTGTGTGTGTGTGTGTGTGTGTGTGTGTTGCTCTTCAGTCTGTTGGATCTGGTTTACCCATCCCCCACTCCAACTGGCTCTCTGACTGTTGGGAGCTTGTGCTTCAACTCCTGTGCACTCAGTCGTGCACAGAGGAAGTGGCGGCTTAAAGTATGACGTTTTATCACTTATCCACCAAACGAACGTTTGATAACATTTCTGTGAAGATCACCTCTTGACATCAGTGCTTGTATTTTGCTCAAAAGGAACAAAGCGGATAATCTGATTTATCCTAATTTAAGAGATGTTTGTTTTGTATGATACAATTAGGAAAAGCAGACTTTTGATGAAAAGTCTATTTGCTTAAATGCACACAGAGTGATGCACATAAACGCTAAACAGAGCAAACTAAGTGCTTCTGCAGAGCTGTGGGGAACATCTGAACTTGTGCTCCTGGTACAACTGGGCCTTGTCTGATGTTTGACACCTTTTGAAACTTTCTCACATTATACTCTGGTCTGTGCATCAGTCTGCCTGGAGTTGCTTTTGGGAATTTTATTAGATTAGATGCTGCAGCATACTGTTATTTATGGTTTATGGTGTCACAACAAAATTATTTTACAAGAAATAAGAAAATCCAGCTGGAATAAAAAGGTTCATAAGGTTACGGGTCAGTTCTGCTCCAGACTTTCCTTTAGCCTCCAGTCTGAGAGCTGCTGCTTTGTCATGAACGCTTGTACTTTATAACTAAATGCATGCTGACTGACATGTTTTTGTTTAGATTAGGGATGCTCTGATCACGTGATCGGATATCGAGCCCGATCATGTGTTTTTTAAAGAATCGGGATCGGGTGAAAAAATTGGATTTAACCTTATAAAACAACAAATATGATATTTTAAATTTATTCTGATATCTTAACAAGTTCCTCTACATCAATATTCTTTGTTTCTTGGACAAAAACAACGCCATTATGTCACACAATTTACGGCAGGCGGGGATTCAGACACCATAACATGCAGCTGTTAGCTAGTAGGCTAACGCAGAGCTAACAAGTCTCCACAGGAGAGTTATAGCTCAAGCCTTTGTCATTTAGAACAGTTCTGTCACTAATGACATTTTAATTTACTTACATTTGGAAAAATGAGCACATCACTGTCAGAATCTTGTTACAGTAAAAAGAAAATATTCAAAGATGGCTGCCTGTTACGTGGTTGTTTGAGAAGTGAACTTATGTGGGCATCCTGGTAAATCACTATAGAGTACACGTGTAGCATGCAGAGCAGCTCTGATAATAACGGTTCTAGAAAAATGCAGTAATCCTGATGAGTGACTAGGAGAGAAGCACAGACATTTGACCACCCTTGTATTCAACAGATGGTGGTGAAGACCTACATGGACATGGATCAAGACTCTGAAGAAGAGAAGCAGCAGTACCTCGGCCTGGCGCTCCATCTAGCCTCTGAGTTCTTCCTAAGAAACCCAAACAAAGACGTGCGGCTACTGGTGGCCTGCTGTCTGGCTGACATCTTCAGGATCTACGCTCCTGAGGCCCCCTACACCTCCCACGATAAACTAAAGGTTGGAAGCCTTGGTGCTGTATCTTGTAGACAGTAATGTTTAAAAACAACCAACCATATGCTGGTTTTAGAGCTTGTGATGGTAGACATCCTAGGATTCTGTCACGTTTGTTCTCATTCATTTGCTTCATTTTGATTTTAACAAGGTGGAGATTTTAGCTCTTGCATTGAACTAGGTTCTTTTCCCTTTAGGATATCTTCCTTTTCATCACAAGACAGTTGAAAGGGTTGGAGGACACAAAGAGCCCCCAGTTCAACCGATACTTCTATCTGCTGGAGGTACGTGGTTACAAACCAGGAGTTTTAACTCTTTAACGTTCCAAATACAAGCTGTTATGACATCAGTTTAAACAAAAGCACAACATCAAAATATGGCAGCATGCACCTGTGGCGTAGCGTAAGGATGCTGTGAGACTGTAGGAAAAGGTGGATCTCTTGTGTGTTGTTGACAGAACCTTGCATGGGTGAAATCGTACAACATCTGCTTCGAACTGGAGGACTGCAACGAGATCTTCATCCAGCTCTTCAAAACCCTCTTCTCTGTTATCAAGTAAGATGTTTGTGGTCGTCTGCAAGGTTTTACATCCTGCTGCTGCAGCGGGTGGCGCTGGTTCTGGAGCTAAAACAGATCAGTGATATTCCACGACTTTGTCGGAACGTGTGCTCAATATAATTTCCATTGCAGCTACTTTGTTTATTTTTTTCTGACTTTAAGTAGCCAAATATGTCCACATGACTGAACTGTGCGGGCTCTTGTTCATGGCGTCATTTTTTCTTTTAGGGCGCTTTTTTTTTTGTCACCTTTTTCCAGCCTACGTGTTAGCTGCTGTAAGAGGCTACAGCTGCACAAACATTAGCTGTTAGCGCGTCCGGCTGCTACGGTCCCTTTTGCTTGCCTCTGTTCCAGCCTCGTGATTGTTCCAAAACTTATTATGATTGGCTGTTGTCTATTCTGTAAATTGAAGGTTTATATAGACCTGTTCTCTTGTGTCTATCGAGGTGTAATGATTTCAAGATCTATATTGCTATCGTATCTGCTCTAATTTGAAGCTTAGTGACATATTCTACAGTTGCTGCTGGGTGCATCGTGTTTTTACCCTGCAGCCTATAATTAGCCTATTATCTATTATTTGTTATTATGTTTTATTTATTATAAGAGATAAAATATGTTACTGAATAAAATGTTAATTGACAAGTATCTCATTTAGAAAGCTGCCAAAGCCAGTAAAGCTGCTGCTGAGTTTCAAGTTTGAATCCTTTTCTCTATAATACTGTGATGAAATGATCATCATAGTCAGGTTTGTTGTCGCTGCCTTGGCTTTATTATCAGATAATCACATTGTGATAGGTTGCTTTGTGAGTTTTTGTTTGACAGGATTTAAAAGAAAGGATGAAACTGCTTGTTTTTATAATTGTGGTTTTATTAAGTAACATTTGTTGTTTATTCCTCATCAGCAACAGCCACAATCAGAAAGTGCAGATGCACATGATGGACCTGATGAGTTCTATCATCATGGAGGGAGACGGAGTCACGCAGGAGCTGCTGGACACCATCCTCATTAACCTCATACCTGCACATAAGGTAAGACTATCTCACACCTGGCAGGGAAGTCTGATGACAGTGTTGTTTAGATTTGAATGGATTTTCTGAGTTTTCATAGACTTGAGTCATTGGAAATGTCTTCCAGGTTGTTTTTGTTTTTTGCCTTTAGATTATGAAATTTTCTGATCATTTTGTTTCACTTTTGTCTCACGGGTTTTTTAAATTATCTACCATTTAAACAGAATCTGAACAAGCAGGCATACGATCTTGCCAAGACTCTGCTGAAGCGGACGGTCCAGACCATTGAGACATGCATTGCAAACGTGAGACGGATCCTGTTGTTTTTATCCTCCACTTGCTCACTGCTCTCCTCACCTTTTCTCTATTCTCTGTCATACATGTTCATTCCTCACGTTTACACACCATCTGACAGCTTTTCCTTTCCTCCTGCAGTTCTTTAACCAGGTTCTAGTGATGGGGAAGTCATCAGTCAGTGACCTATCAGAACACGTCTTTGACCTCATCCAGGAGCTGTTTGCCATCGACCCCATGCTGCTTACCTCAGTCATGCCTCAGCTGGAGTTTAAACTTAAGGTTAAAACAACACACACACTTAAAAATAAACCACTACAGCACCATGAGGCGCTTATTTGTAAGTGTTTACCCTTTTTGGTAACACTTTACAATTAGGGTCCCTTTATTAACGTTAATTAGTGCATTATTAAGCATTACTAAACCATTAAATAAAGTATTAACAACTGCTTTTATGCATTACATAGCGTTAATAAACATTATTTAATGCATTATTAAGCCGTTAACTATTGTTTATTACAGAACCTTAGTTGATGCAGTAATAAGCATTAAATAATATTTAATTACTTAGCATCATGTGTGTTTTACTCTGCAGTAATTACCATGATAGTTGATGTGTTAATAAACCCTTAATAAATACCCAAGTAATCATTTACTATGGTTGTGTATTTGCAGTGAATAAGCAGTAAGTAACAGCTAACTAATGCATCCACTTATCCTACCCTGTATTTTGGATGTTACTTGGATGGACATTAATAAACAATTATGTCTGAGGCCTTCTGGGGAAACCAACCAATCAGCATGTCTTGGCCGAGTGAGAGGTTTCACTGAAGGCCTGAGTAAGTGGGTTTAGAATGGCCTGTATCAGGGCTCCTGGGACAGATGAAAGCCAAAAAAAATTTTCTTATGCTTTTGGAGGCTCAAAGCTCTGTTTTAGATTGTTGATTAATTGCATTCTAGGACACCTTTAAGTAATGCTTATGAGTCTATTAAGCATTTAGAAAGTGTTTCCAAAGGGATACATGTTTTTACCTTACCTAAGGGGGGGTAAGGGCTACCTGTTGACGTACACAGTACAGCATTAGTAAGTGAGTTCTTAAGACATTAATTAATTGTTTATTAATGTCCATCCAAGTAACATCCAAAATACAGGGTAGGATAAGTGGATGCATTAGTTAGCTGTTACTTACTGCTTATTCACTAACACATCAACTATCATGGTAATTACTGCATAGTAAAACACACATGATGCTAAGTAATTAAATGTTATTTATTGCTTATTACTGCATTAACTAAGGTTCTGTAATAAACAATAGTTAACGGCTTAATAATGCATTAAATAATGTTTATTAACGCTATGTAATGCATAAAAGCAGTTGTTAATACTTTATTTAATGGTTTAGTAATGCTTAATAATGCACTAATTAACGTTAATAAAGGGACCCTTATTGTAAAGTGTTACCTGTGTGGATGGGTATTTGATTTGGACTGCATGAGTAAAATAAGAGAGAAGTTATAGAGGGCTGCTGTTTTGTTACATGACCAAAATAACACCGCATGACCAAACCCCTCCCCATTCCAGAAACCGATACAAAAACAGCAGCTAGATGGAAAATAAAAACCTCTGTCATTAATATCGGCCCCGTTTTACTCCTAAGACTGATACAGATGTTAATGCTGATTTATCATCTCTAGTTTTGTCACATAGTGCCTAGAAATTATTAGAAATGCCTACATGCACACATAAAATCGTGTGTATTTAACCCATCTGACGAATTACAATCATTACGCAATTAACCTACCTGCAATCGTCTGGCTTTTTGGCAAAAATGGCTGTTTTTGAAGCCAATTTTGGTGTGTGTGTTTAATCTCTATTTTACATTAACTGCATGTTGAATATTCAGGCTTTTTTTATTAGTTTCTTGTGCATAAATAGGAGCTTTATTTTATTGACTTTTATAAGGCTGTGGTTGTCTCTGTGTTCATATTTCATATATTCATTTTGCAACTTTTTATATTGAATTTAACCACAAATCCCAAAGTGAACAGTCACAACACAAATAATTAAAATTTTGCAAAAAACATTAAAGGTTGAATATGGAACAATTTAATAAAAAGCTATATTAAAAATAATAATAATAATAATAATACCTCCACTGGGGGTTTAGAGGTGTGCAGAATGAAGGTACAGTATTTCCTTTAAAAGTTATATTTTAATAAAAAAATAATCAAATATTTATTTTGAGGGGCTGGGTTTATGTTTACATCTACCAGCCACTAGAGGGCACCGTTGGGGGTTTCCAAATACGGTAAACAGTCCGCTCAGCACAGCGAGGCTAACACTGTGGAAAATGGCAGACTCGGCAAGTCAAGCAGCTGCTTCTGAGCCCAGAAGATGTCGTTATCCTTCTCAGAAGAGGAGCGACCATAATAGATCTAAAACCAGTGAGTTTAGGTCGTCACTGGACATGGTGCTGGCTGGTCGCTTCACGTATCAGCAGCAAACCTGGCATCCTGAGGGCTGGAAACCTTTTTCTATTGTTGAAACTACAACATCCACACACTAGATGTCACTTTGGTGTTCGTGTTCCATATTCCACCTTTAATTAATTGATGGTCTATTATATATAACACAATATTATATATTGAAGGTGTTACTGGCAACTCAGAGGAAAAATACACTTGAGTTTGTCTATATTCATATTTCATATATTAATTTGCAAACTTTTTATTTTGTATTCAACAATAAATCTCAAAGTGAACTGTTACAGTTGAAATTTTGCAAAAAGAAATCATTTAAATTCAAATATTTGATAGAATACTATACTTTATATAATGCATATATAATAATAATAATATTTAGTTGTTACTGTCAACTCTGAAAATAAAATACATTTGCGTTTTAAGAGAAACCTAAAGATGGATTCTGTGTGTTTGTAGAGCAACGATGGTGAGGAGCGCCTGGCTGTCGTACGACTGCTAGCTAAGCTATTTGGGGCCAAAGACTCGGAGTTGGCCTCTCAGAACAGACCGCTGTGGCAGTGCTTCTTAGGACGGTGAGTGGCTTCAGCACTGAGCAGGACATGAGATTAGAGGAGTTGGAGGTTTAAAGAAAGTTTATGTCTCAGCTGCTAGCTGCAGGTAAGCTGAGGGAATAACCAGCTGAATCCATTACATGCTTGATGTTTTCCTCCAGGTTTAACGACATCCACGTTCCAGTCAGGCTAGAGTGTGTGAAGTTTGCGAGCCACTGCCTCATGAACCACCCTGACCTGGCCCGAGACCTGACAGGTGTGCTTTGTCCTGTGTTTGTGCAGATTTAACCTCTTTAACACCGCTTTAACAGAAACGTTGCGTGTCCGTCTGGTCTTTGTTCAGAGTATTTGAAAGTGCGCTCCCATGACCCGGAGGAAGCCATCCGCCATGATGTGATTGTCACCATCATCAACGCCGGGAAGAAGGACCTGAACCTGGTCAACGACCAGCTGCTGGGCTTTGTGCGAGAAAGGACCCTTGATAAAAGGGTGAGATAAAGATGTAGGCGTGCTGATGGGAAGCTGGATACAGGTGGTTGTGGTTCATTCATCATTTGGTTTCATATAGTTTGTCTTGGGGTGTAAAAAGTGATTTCTAGCCTCTAATCTCATCTCGGACACATTAACGTGCAAACTCCCTCATGAAGGTTTAAAATGCATCCCTGATCACAAATTCGAGATCCCTCCTCCCCCAGAAACAAGATAAGGAAATTGACTTTCCTAATCTTAATTTAATTCTTTCCCCTTTAATCCGGTTGCCTCCCCTTCCCCTGCAGTGGCGTGTGCGTAAGGAGGCCATGATGGGCCTGGCTCAGCTTTACAAGAAGTACTGTCTGCACCACGAGGCTGGAAAGGAGTCGGCCCTGAAGATCAGCTGGATCAAAGACAAGCTGCTGCACATCTACTATCAGAACAGCATCGATGACAAGTGAGAAGCCTCCCGCCGAACCGAGGAGGCGTTCGTACGTTTTAGATTTCAGGATTAGTAAATCTAATTTGCATAAATGTTCTTCCCACAGGTTATTAGTGGAGAAGATTTTTGCTCAGTACATGGTTCCCCACAGTCTGGACACAGAGGAGAAGATGAAGTGTCTGTACTACCTGTATGCCTGCCTCGACACCAACGCTGTCAAGTTAGTAAACAGCACAATCTACACATTGGTTTTACATAAATATTGACTTAATCCAAAAGTGTAAAGATAATGTCAGCCTTTTTCCACACACAGCAAAAAAACAAAGTCCATAACAGGAGGAGGGTGTATTGATTCTGCCTGTTTTTGTCTCTGTGTGATGGATCTTTGCTTCCAGGGCTCTGAATGAGATGTGGAAGTGTCAGAACATGCTCAGAGGTCTCGTCAAAGAGCTGCTTGATCTTCACAAGCTGCCAGTGGTGCGTTCAAGCTCACCTGTTGTCCAACGATTTGGAGACGAGAATCTAAAATGAATCTGTAACATTCTTTTCTTTCCTCTCCCTACCAGTCCGAGGCCAATAACACAGCCATGCTTGGGAAGCTCATGAGCATTGCTAGTGAGTTAGAAACATAAACGTGCACACGTAGTTATTATGCACCTCAGCTGTTATGCAGGTTTATTTTATGTCACAGTGAAACTTGCTAATTTTCTGATGTTTGCAGAGAACCTACCAGATGCTGGGAAGGCCCAGGACTTCATGAAGAAGTTCAATCAGGTTCTCAGTGAGGATGAGAAGCTCAGAGTCCAGCTGGAGGTGCTGATCAGTCCAACCTGCTCCTGCAAACAGGCCGAGATCTGTGTGGTGAGACGACGCTCTATAGATTATATCTAATTCAACATGCACAAAGTAAAAAAAGCAGACACCATGGTGGATAAAAGAATGAATGCTTATATTTACTGTGTGCTGTTTATACTTTGTGCAGAGGGAGATTACTCGTAAGCTGACATTCCCAAAACAGCCCACCAACCCGTTCCTGGAGATGGTCAAGTTCCTGCTGGAGCGGATCGCACCGGTTCACATCGACTCCGAGGCCATCAGGTCGGAAAAATCCTCTTAGAACTGACTTGCTTTATGTTACGGTGATTTAAAGTGTTTTTGATTTTATTGAAGTGAAAATGTTTTTATTTAAATGTTTTTAAATTCTAGACACGGTGTCTTTAGGTTTCTGAACCAGAGTGCTTCATGCACGGTTTGTCTCATTGTGTAACACTGAGCTGTCGTCATTCACTGAGCCACCTACTGGTGGTGATGAGTAACTGCAGCCCTCAGTCTCTGCTCTCTTTAACCCTTTCACCATTTTGGGAAAACACCCTTCATAAATGTATCCAGGCACACGTGTGAATTAGGGATTTTGTGTTTTTGGTTCAGTGCTCTGGTAAAGCTGCTAAACAAATCCATCGAGGGAACAGCTGATGATGATGAGGAAGGCGTCACCCCTGATACAGCCATCCGCTCCGGGCTGGAGCTGCTCAAGGTAGAAACGTTTTATCAAAAGCAGAGAAAAAACCCTGAAGTGATCCTTTACAGTTGGATAATTAATCAGTTCCTCTCTGCTTTCAGGTCCTGTCGTTCACACACCCCACAGCCTTTCACTCGGCTGAGACCTACGAGTCGCTGCTGCAGTGTCTAAAGATGGAGGATGACAAAGTGGCAGAAGCAGCCATCCAGATTTTCAGGAATACCGGGCAGAAGATTGAGACGGAGCTACAACAGATACGATCGTAAGATGGATACGATGATCCTTTCATTTTTTTGTGTATTAAATTATTTATGCTTGTTTGACAAGATAGTCCTTTAAAAGATATTAAGATGCCTCTCTGAGAATAAACTTGTAAATAAAAGATTGGCTGCTGTTCTTCAGGACGCTGATTCCCATCCTGCACCAGAAAGCCAAACGAGGAACACCTCACCAGGCCAAGCAGGCGGTCCACTGTATCCATGCTATTTTCAACAACAAGGAAGTGCAACTAGCACAGATTTTTGAGGTAGGGAATCATTTCACGTTGGTCTCTAAGGATCTAACGTTTCATATTAGAAATGTTTTTATTGGTGTCACCAGATCGTTTACGTGTCAGGATATGTTCCTCTTCCTCCACAGCCTCTGTCACGTAGTCTGAACGCCGACGTCCCGGAGCAGCTCATCACGCCGCTCGTCTCCCTGGGTCATATAGCCATGCTGGCTCCGGATCAGTTTGCATCACCAATGAAATCCATTGTGGCTAACTTCATCGTGAAAGACTTGCTCATGAATGACAGGGTGTGTGGCGCAGATGTAGTTTCACATAATTCAGGAGTCTCACACACTCTAGGCATCAGTAGTCACTCTTCTTATGAACTGAGATGAATTATGGGTCTTTTATTTATTTATTTTTACTGACTTAAGTTTTATGTGTCCGGTCCATTTAGCTTTAAGCTTTAGCATCTTTTTTAACTCGTTGCAAACTGCATCTTAGTAATCAAATCCAAACAGCTGTAAATAAATGACACGTGTGTTTGTTTATGTAAAGAAAGCAAAGAC
This sequence comes from Aphyosemion australe, assembly GCA_006937985.1. NCBI lineage: Eukaryota > Metazoa > Chordata > Actinopteri > Cyprinodontiformes > Nothobranchiidae > Aphyosemion > Aphyosemion australe. The sequence goes on from SSNS01000022.1 coordinate 509,085, forward strand.
GTGGTTTATTCTTTATGTCTTCAGTCAGTGGGAAACAAGAACGGGAAGCTGTGGACCGCTGATGAGGAAGTTTCTCCTGAGGTTTTAGCAAAGGTACCCGATCACACATGGCAGTTGTGTGTGCCTTTTTTTAAAAAATACAAACAAGCAGATGTTAAAATGGCACAAGAAACTAAAGACATGTTTCCCCTCTGTCCTCCAGGTTCATGCCATCAAGCTTTTGGTGCGCTGGTTACTAGGAATGAAGAACAACCAATCCAAATCAGCGAACTCCACCCTGCGCCTGCTGTCGGCGATGCTCGTCAGCGAGGGAGACCTCACAGAGCAGAAGAAGATCAGGTACCTCAGCTGAACTCTCTGTCACGTGTGGCAGTCTTCATTCCCTGTGAGACTCCATTTTTACTTCTGCTGCTTCTGTCTTCTTCCTCCTCCCAGTAAATCGGACATGTCTCGTCTGAGGCTGGCTGCTGGTGCAGCCATCATGAAGCTGGCGCAGGAACCGTGTTACCATGAAATCATCACACCAGAGCAGTTTCAGCTCTGCGGCCTCGTCATCAATGTCAGCTTCGCCTTTACAAATATTATTTTATTACATAGTTTATTGGAATCTAGCATTCTTAAAACGTAAAGCGCATCCTGGTTTTATGCATGCTCAACAATTAATGTGCTTTTTTTACACACAAATCCCAAACTGTGCTGTTAAAGCAACCTTTTTTACAACAAAATGTTTAAATGAGTGCCTCTAACTCTCCACAGGACGAGTGCTACCAGGTTCGTCAGATCTTTGCACAGAAGTTGCACTTAGCTCTGGTCAAGCTGCTGCTGCCCCTGGAGTACTTGGCCGTGTTCGCTCTGTGTGCCAAGGACCCGGTGAAGGAGCGCCGGGCCCACGCCCGACAGTGCCTCCTCAAAAACATCTCCGTCCGCAGAGAGTACATCAAACAAAACCCCGTCGCTCAGGGTCCGTGGTTATAATTCATAAACAACACAAATGTCTTTAATTGTTTTCATTAAAATGAATTTTAATTTTCCCCATCAGAAAAACTCATCTCCCTTCTTCCTGAATACGTGGTTCCTTATATGATCCACCTGCTGGCCCACGACCCAGACTTCACAAAACCGCATGAATACGAACAGCTGAAGGACATCAAAGAGTGAGTGTGTGTTGTGTTTGTGTCGAGCTGAATGTGTGTTTCAAACATGGCCTGAAAACCAGACAGATGTGGTTCAGCTACAGCTTCATTACTGCCTCGCTTTGCTTTCTTCAGGTGCCTGTGGTTCATGTTGGAAGTCCTGATGACCAAGAATGAGAACAACAGTCACGCTTTTCTTCGGAAGATGGTCGAGAACATCAAACAGACAAAGGACGCTCAGTGTCCCGAGGATGCAAAGGCCAACGAGGTGTTCGACACATCATATTAAAAGATTTAATCTGGCGTTGTTTGTTCATTTTCAAATGATCCTAACTGGGAATCTTGTGCCGTTACAGAAACTGTACATCGTCTGTGATGTTGCACTCTTCGTCATCGCTAACAAGAGCACCGCGTGTCACCTGGACTGCCAGAAAGAGCCAGTCTTACCCTCAAAGTTCTTCCTTGTACAAGACAAGGTCATAACACACACACACACAGATGTACATTATGTAATATGCTCATTATGTTTTGGGACCTTCAGCCATTTCTAACACTGAATTCATGTCATAAGATTTCAAATCCTCATCAGAATATATATGTGTGTGTATATAAATAGATGGAGAGAGAAAAAGAAAAATAGTATTTTGTAATTGTGATTTTGTTTTAAATACTAATGATTTTGTAATTTTCCTCGACAGGATTTCAAAAACGATAAGGAGTACCTGACGGCAGAGATGAGACAGATGCTGCTCACTGGGAAGGTAAACAATCACCACCGATGCATACAGAGAGGGAATTTGACACCAGTTACACTAGTTTTCTACATATGGAAGGTTTAATTTGGAATAACGAGGACAGTTTTGCACCTGTTTGGAATATTGAGAAGCTTCTGACTCAAAAATGTTGTGAGAATATTTACAGTGTAGTGCTCGTTTTAAATTGGAGCTGTTTAACTTTGACAGAATTATGCTTTAAACAAAAACCAAAGAAACATTTTAAAAGTTTGGTTTTAACGTTTTTATCCTGCAGCCGAAACCAGCTCCAGTGTTGGCAGCTGTCAACAAACCTCTGACGGTACCGGGGCGGAGGATCTTCAAGACCACCACAGCTTCTGACACAACCAGTAATACAAGCACCAACGCCTCTCCTACCATCAACAAGAATAGGTGAAGACACACACACACCACCTTTGCCTAACTAGAACTGCTGCAGCGCCGTCATCTCAGTCCGCCAGGCAATCCCTCTTTTTGGTGCATTTTTCAAACAGGAAGTGTGGGTGGAGTAAGACTGCAAGGGGGTGACTTGCTCTTTAAGCTCAAAACCAGTGGATTGTCAGACCTTGCTCCAACCACACAGAGTGCATATCCAAGACAGCTGTCTTAAACCAACCACAACACTATAAATGATCAGACTGACAACTCAAATGGGGAGAACCATACCGCTCAAGAATATGGCGGACATACTCGAGGCTTCGTTTAAAACGTGGGACCGCTCAGTCTGTGTGTTTCACATGGACAGTTATCTAATGATGAGGAACTTCTGTTCCTTCAAGCTAAATCAGTGTCTGAATTATTTATGCAAGAAAACAGACAGAAGCTTTTAGATTATTAAAAGGCACAACTTTTGTTCTCGGTTGTCTCAATCTCAATCAGCCACAGAACTGCAAATCACCGCCACGTTCACCGTGTATTGTCTCGTTCCCAATGGGAGATTTGTCTATTACAGCTGAAAAATGCACAGTGTGGCCCGGGCTTAAGATGTGACCATTTATACAAAAGCAAGTTTTATGTAAAGAGTTATTTTTATCAAAATAACAATCCCGGGCAAGCCCCCAAATATTCTGACCTGGCTCTGGTCAAAAGAGGAAAAAATTACATAAGTAAATCAAATTAAACTGTCAAAATCAAGCTGTTGATGGCTCAGAGTCATAAAATAAGTTGCTTCATCTACTTTGTTTTTAATCCAATTACAACAGCACTACCACAGAGTCATCAGAGAGTCAAGCACAGGAGAACAACGAGAACCCGGTCATCAAAATCGAAGAGTTGAAGAAGGTAAACGCAGATGGGAGCAAAATATTTCCCAACTTCACACCTCGGTCTCCTTACTCGGCTTTTCTCATTGACATTCAGGATGTCTCCAATCAGAAATCGACCCCTGATGCCGGGACAGACGGATCGCCCGTCAAACGACGTGGCCGCCCTCCTAGAGCTGTAGCTGCTGCTTCTGCAGGAGCAGAAAAAGAGGGTACGGCGCCGTCAGCGGGGGCTGGAGGTGGCAGAGGAAGGAAGAGAGCGACTGACACGTCTGCAGACCCCCTCAACATCAAGATGTCAAAACAGCAGCTGCAGCAGAACGATGAAGGGACAAAGAGACAGATTGATCTGCAGAGGTAAAAGTGCAAATGGCTATATCTCAGTAGTTACTTCCTCTTGAATAGATCCGATGGCCGTTGTTTCTCAGCAGGTAATCGTTTGTAAACAAAGTAATCAAACAGGTATGCCTGAAAAAGATGAGATTGAAGGAAAGTTGAAGTCCACTTCCCAACTTTAGCTCAGTAGAACATAACTTTTGTTTAAGGCTGATGTTTAAAAACTTTACTCAAATCTTAGTTTGAGCTGTTGCAGCTTGTTTAGGGAGCCATAGACAGGAAGCAGTTATTTTAGAGGGTCTTTTGTTTTCTGCAGCCTCTACTGTGATGTTTTACAGCCTTACTCAGGAACCGCTAAAGCAGGTTATTACAAAGAAATGGAAAAAAGGACGAACAGCACAGTTTGTGAGCCTGAAACAACTCAGTTTGTACGGTCTTAAAGCTGCAATACTGAGTTTTCCCCTTTCGGGAATTATGTAGGATTTTTTTTAAATACGTAAATGTGATTGTCTTATCATGTACTGCAGGGGTTCCCAAAATGTTTTCTTTGATGACCCCCTTTCTCGTGTCCAAAACAAGCCAGGACCCAAACCCAACTCCTACACGCATAAACACATTAAATGTGATCATTTACAAACTTTCTACAGACATACTGAGTTATAACTTTTATATGGAGTTCTGATTATACTGTAGGGTGTGTTATTGGGATTTTATAAATGAAATTTTTACAAATAAAATCTTAATAACCTCAGCAAAGACAAAATTTTGGGGACCCCCTGCAATCTTGCGGGGACCCCCTTGGGGGTCCCGACCCCCAATTTGGGAACCCCTGATGTACTGTGATGTAAGTAGGCAATACATTTTTTTTTGCTAAGCATGCCCACTGTCCTGTAGAGCTTCATGCAATATTAACTGAGCGCCAGTCAGCATTACCCAATAGCTTTAGACTACGGCTGACGTACAGACGTCAATCACAGAGCGTGCTCGAGCGTTTGAGGATGTACCTCAGCTGATGCAGGGTGGGCGACCTTTCTCATGGACAAGTCTTTAACATATAAACATATGAATACACAACAAAACAGGAGCATAATAACTGTAAAACAACGTGTTTTAGGTCTGTGGGCTAGAGGAGCGCATTCACGAACAAGAGGCGTTGCTTTCAGGCGCAAATGCGAAAGTGAAATGTCTTAAGGTGTGATATATTAGTCAGCCACTAGATGGTGCCATCAGATAAAAAAAAATCCTCCAGACAGTCGCTTTAAGGTCAACGATCATGCTAATTTATTTGGAACTCAATCTAAATCTTGTTTAATTATAGGGAGATGTGTAAAAAAAAAAGAGGCAATTTGGAAATGTAAAGAAATTATACAACAAAGTCTTTATGGACAACTTTAAAGTGGTTTAAACTGAAATAAACATTTTAAAATCTTATTTCTGATTCTAATCACTCGTGTTTTTCATGCAGGCTGAACATGAAAATAGTCTCCTACACCTATCTCCTGCATTAGCCTCTGATAGAAAATAGATGGTGAAACTCTAGGATTAGACAAGCCTGACAGATCTACGTCACACTGTCATTTAACATTCATGAACTCACCCATCTTGACTCATGACAGGGAAGGCTGTTGTTGGTTTAGCGTCCAGGAAACAGCAGAGAACGTCTCGAGTAGCAGCTCAACTGTGATCTGGCTCACTTCTAGTTTCTGATATAATTGTAAAATAATGTGTTGTAGCTCTGTAGCGTGGCTAGAGGTGCACATTCACCAAGAGAGGCGTTGCTTCCAGTCATAACAGAAGCAGAAACATGGGGCTTAAGGTGCTATGCATTTTTCTTCTGCCTCTAGATGGTGCCCTTTGGAAAAAAAACCCTCAGATTTCTGTTTTAAGTTTTTTGCATTACCTATAAAGTAATTTAAAACTGACCAATAATTTTGCTTTATGTTTCTGATGGAGACAGGAAAAAGCTTTTTTTAAATCAATCTGAAGATTGTTTCTAATATTTTTCTGCACCTTGAGGTCAGTCATGTATCTGGATTCTAGTCATCCTTGCAACAAAGTGCTTGATTCAAAAGTAATTTTCCTTATTAATTTCTCCATTTCACACTTAAATATTTCACATCACCAGTGTTAACCTGAGTAAATACCTGATGTTTTTATCATTTTCTGCTACAAAGCAGAATTCATGATTCCATCAGTTACAGCAACTGGTCCAGGTCCTGAAGCAGCCCCAGACCATCACACTACCACTGCTGTGTTTGATTGTTGGTGCGATGGTTTTCTGAAATGCTGTTGGTTTTTAATCTAGATGGACCAGGACACACACCTTCCAAAAAGCGCTTTTTCATATAGCATTTTTTTTTCTTTAATGAATTAAAACTTCTTTTAAAAAACATGCATTATATTTTCATTTGAGTTATCTCTGTCTGATAATAAAATAAGGTAACCAATCTGAAATACACTGCTCAAAAAAATAAAACACTTAACACAATGTAACTCCAAGTCAGTCATACTTCTATGAAATCAAACTGTCCACTTAGGAAGCAACACTTAACAATCAGTTTCACCTGCTGTTGTGCAAATGGAAAAGACAACAGGTGGAAATTATAGGCAATTAGCAGGACATCCACAATAAGGGAGTGGTTTTGCAGATGGTGACCACAGACCACTTCTCAGTTCCTGCTTTCTGGCTGATGTTTTGGTCACTTTTGAATGCTGGCGGTGCTTTCACTCTAGTGGTAGCATGAGACGGAGTCTACAACCCACACAAGTGGCTCAGGTAGTGCAGCTTATCCAGGATGACACATCAGTGCGAGCTGTGGCAAGAAGGTTTGCTGTGTCTGTCAGCGTAGTGTCCAGAGCATGGAGGCGCTACCAGGAGACAGGCCAGTACATCAGGAGGCCGTAGGAGGGCAACAACCCAGCAGCAGGACCGCTGCCTCCAACTTTGTGCAAGGAGGAACAGGAGGAGCACTGCCAGAGCCCTGCAACATGACCTCCAGTGGGCCACAAATGTGCATGTGTCTGCTCCAACGATCAGAAACAGACTCCATGAGGGTGGTATGTGGGCCCGATGTCCACAGGTGGGGGTTGTGCTTACAGCCCAACACCATGCAGGACGTTTGGCATTTGCCAGAGAACACCAAGATTGGCAAATTCACCACTGGCGCCCTGTGCTCTTCACAGATGAAAGCAGGTTCACACTGAGCATATGACAGACGTGACAGAGTCTGGAGACGCCATGGAGAACGTTCTGCTGCCTGCAACATCCTCCAGCATGACCGGTTTGGCAGTGGGTCAGTAATGGTGTGGGGTGACATCACTTTGGGGGGCTGCACAGCCCTCCATGTGGTCACCAGAGGTAGCCTGACTGTCATTAGGTACCGAGATGAGATCCTCAGACCCCTTGTGAGACCATATGCTGGTGCGGTTGGCCCTGGGTTCCTCCTAATGCAAGACAATGCTAGACCTCATGTGGCTAGAGTGTCAGCAGTTCCTGCAAGATGAAGGCATTGATGCTATGGACTGGCCTGCCCCGTTCCCCAGACCTGAATCCAATTGAACACATCTGGGACATCATGTCTCGCTCCATCCACCAACGCCATGTTGCACCACAGACTGTCCAGGAGTTGGTGGATGCTTTAGTTCAGGTCTGGGAGGAGATCCCTCAGGAGACCATCCACCACCTCATCAGGAGCATGCCCAGGCGTTGTAGGGAGGTCATACAGACACGTGGAGACCACACACGCTACTGAGCCTCATTCTGACTTGTTTTAAGGACATTACATCAAAGTTGGATCAGCCTGTAGTGTGTTTGTCCACTTTAGTTTTGAGTGAGACTCCAAATCCAGACCTCCATGGGTTGATAAATCTGATTTCCATTGATAATTCTTGTGTGATTTTGTTGTCAGCACATTCAGCTATGTAAAGAACAAAGAATAAGAACATTTCATTCATTCAGATCTAGAATGTCTTACGTTTGTGTTCCCTGTATTTTTTTGAGCAGTGTGCAGTGTGAACATTTCACAGCACAACATCAGATGATGTCATTGATCACGTGATGCTGTTATTTTTCAGGTAAAGAGAAGACGTGACGAAGGTGAAATCAGGACTGTAGAGAAGGAGCCAGAATCTTCCTCATACTCCCGACTCTCTACGCACCAAGCTCCTGACTCTTAAAGCTTTCTTGGAAATATCATGGACCTTTCTTAAAATAGACGATATACACACACACACACACACACACACACTAGAAGGTTTGAACATCTTGTAGTCATCGGTTGAAGCTCTCTGTATGTAGGTCTTCAGATTTTTTTTTTCCCCTTTGTGTTTGTTGCTCTTTGCTTCTTTTGTGGAGCAATTTTTAAAGACGAAAACAAAACAAGATGGACGTTTTACAAACATTTTAATCTGGTAATGATTGTTGCCTATTAAATTCCCTGGGAAAACTCTCTCCTTAACGAGTCTCGACGTCTTCCTCCTTGTGTCTGTGCTGCACAGCGTTTCCTCCCAGCTCACTAGTTCTGTTTGTAAATACACACGCGCGACATTCCAGGTAAAACTTTTTAAACCTCGACGATTGCAGCGAATCACAGAAATAACGGGACGCCTGCTAGAGTGCTTCCTACGGCCTTTAGATCCACTCCCGACTGATCAGCCTCTAAAAGCGGTTTGTTTTCTAACACAAATACTCCTCTTTGAAATGCATAAAGGATTTACTATAAAGTATGTGAGTGGAGATTTGTTCCTATTTTTTATGAAATACTTTTTTTGTACTTTGTCACTTTTCCTTTGGGTGAGTCCGCCTTTTGTGCTTTTGAGTAAGTGGAGCCCTCTGCGGGTTGTGATGACGCTTATTTTTCTGTAGTAAAAAGTATGCCTTTTATCATATTTAATTTTTTTTCCAAATAAAAGCTTTTAGATGTCTTCGTCTCCATCACCCTGTTTTCACGTGCAGCTTTCAGAAACACAAAGAAACCTTTTTTTTTATTTTTCCATTTTTTTAATCAAAGAAAACATGACACTGTCACAATAAATAACCATGCTTTTTGTACTGCTGATGCTTGCTTCCAAACAAAAAGGAAACGAGCCGCTTATCCAAATGGAGAAACTGAGACGCAACAGCCCCTTGTTCTTTTTTTGTAAATACTTTTGTCGTCGTGCAACATCGTACGTGGTGAGAACAGCAGGAAGACGGGGTGGAAGAAGCTCCTGTTTGTTTTCCTAAAACAAAAATGTAATCAGCTGTTATTGGTGCACTTGTGTGATTACATCATGGCTCTTGATTCAAAACCAAACCCAGATATTTACAAGGAAACTGCCTTCTGTTTGGCGCCCCCGACTGTGAGCTCGTTTCAGTCCAGCTTTAGATCACCAGAGGAATTCCAGCTTCTCTTCTTTTTGGCTCCGTAGCACGTTTACCACAAACATTCTGATCAGCTGATACCAAATATAATTCTGGTTTAAATTCTTAATTTAGAGGGATTTTTTAAATCTATCTGAAAAAGGAAAAGAAATAAAGCACTTCAACTGATAAAGGAACAACACTCAGTCCCTGCTGAGGTGTAACAGCCTAAAATGATCCAGAAAGCAGCTTGTAAATTAAAAATAGAAAAGTTAAATTTCCCACAGATAAAACTCCAAACAGGCAGCGTTCTGAACAGAGGTGTACTAATTATTAAACTCAACACACCCACTACACCGCTTAGCCAAATAAATTAAGGCAACAGAACATGCAGCTATCAAAAGAAAACTAATGATTTGCACAAGTCTGAGTTGGCATTAAGAGCAAAACCTTTAAACACAATCCCAAAAAGATAAGATGGGAAGAACCAAACCAATCAGAGCACGCCATCATCGATCACAGAATAACATCTCTCCATGGGATTGTAAAGTAGGCATAGTATCTATTCAAAATAAACCGTTTTACAATGTCGTCCATGTGTGAAAAAAGAACACCTGCGTTAAAGTTTGAAATTTACACGCATCTATTTACAGGAAACGCTGGAGGATGTGGGTGATCTTTACAGACGGGTTTAAAAAAATATTCCAAACTTCTGTTGTGGATGGAAACTTGATGGAACCCATGAGGAACACCACTGCTCATGCACAGCACTATCCAGTCAAGTCTATTTAATCCTGCGAGACTTTTACAGGCAAAGTCTGGAGCAGAGAGGACAGCAGTGCGACTCGCTACAGCAGAACTGATGAGTTGCACGTCACCCTGCAAGAATCAACCACGGCAGCCGTTTTGTAAAACCACAGAGCACAAACGGGGGAAATAAAAGTCCAGGGGACCGGAAGACCAGACGAATGAAAGTTTTCCTACTTTGTTTTTTCTTTACAAGAGCACAGATTTTAAGTCGAGAGGAAGGAACGCCTCGGTGTAACGATGGGATCAGACAGGCAACAGGGTGGTGAGCATGTTGGCAATGTGTGTGTGAGGGGGTGCTACTGGTGTTGAGTTTGTAGCTAACCGAGTGTTTAAATAAAAGAAGGCTCAGGCTGCTGTGTTGAACACGAGGAGGTGTTCTCTGCTTCATGAAATGCAACGTTGGAATGGTGCTGGGAAGGAGCTGATGCTGTGGTAGAGATGATGATGATGATGGGTCTCAGTTGCTGAGCAGCAGTTCTGTCGCCGTTTCCACATCCCAGGATTTCGAAGACAAGGCTGCTATTACTGCGTTCTGAAAAGGAGAGAATTCTCCGTCATCTTCAGCTCAGTTTCACGGTTACGTTCTTAAATAACATCTCAAAGTTAGATTCTTAAAACAAGCTGTTAGATATGGCTTCCAACTACAGATGTCACCTTTTTTTTACTCTATTAAATTATGATTAGATGTAGAAAATCATGAGTTCTACAGATTTGGTCAGTCTCCACGTCTACAGGTCATTTCTACTGTTTCCTAAAGATCCAGAGGACAATGTCGTTTTTTACTCCAGATTTAAGTTCCACAGTGGTTCTAACCTTATCGAAGCCCATGGCACAGAGTTTGTCTATTTTTCGCGTGTAGTCGGGACTGGAGACGGCAGCGCCTGCGTAGACGTGCGACCACAGCCGTGCAGTCTGTTTGAACATTTCTGGATTTTGTTTGTACTGGAAAGTCAAACCAGAAAACATAACAAACAAAAACAACTATTATTATTGATATTGTTATTTTGAGCAATTATGACCAAAATCTACCCAAAATTAAATTTAAAGAGAGCCCCTGGAAGTTGGTCCCACCTGATTTGCTACTACTGCATCCTGTGGATCATCTGGTTCTGCTGCAGCAAGAAGGGCCTGTAGAGACAGTAGCACCGTCCTCAGGGTCATCGCAGCTGCCCTGGGTGAGACAAATGAAACGTTGGAACAGATACACAAGACCTCTGACAGCCAGAGATCACCGAGCTTCCACCCTCCACTCACCACTGGTCTTTTAAAATGTCCAGACATATTGCTCCGGTCACTGAACTGATGTTAGGATGCCAGATCTTGGTAATAAAACGCACCTGAAACAAGAGAGCCAATTATTTAGCATAGATATTTTTTTAAAAGAAAACCAGTCATTATTTTCATCAGCACGACATACATAGCATCTTCTACTTAGTTTAAATCTGTACCTACTATAATGTTAGACAAGTGGAGGCTACGCTCTTGTCACACTTGTTTTTCCTGCTGAGCCACATGACAACTAACCTTCTTAGAACTCATATGAAAACAAAAACATTCTCAGATGAGCTCATCGGTACTCAGGGATGTAAACTGAGAACAATCTGGAAGCTACAACAGATATAAATAGGTATTTATAAAGTTTACACACAAAAAAATTCTAAATGGATTCCCTAAGAACGTTTTTGTCACTAAATGACACCATTAGGTAGCTGCATCACTGCTGATTCAAAGGCAAGTCACCAGAAAAATGTCTCCAACTCAGGGTTTCAAGAATCTGCATCCACTAGTAGTTGATTGTCCACATTTTTCATTTGACATTTTTGATTCAAACACGTAACAAAGACACAAGACGGACTCTCACTATTTCAGAAGGACATTTACCTTTGGTGGGTTAAATGGATAGGTTTCTGGGATTTTTATTTCAAGCTGATATCTGCCACCTTGAAAAGAGATCACACAAAAGAAATGATCGGAATAAATAAATGAAATAATCAGAGTGTTTGTGTTTTGGTGCAGGAGAGTGACAGTACCTTCGTACGGCGTGTCTGGAGGTCCTGCTATCTCCCCTCTCAGCTCTGTGAAGTTCTCATCCACTAAATCAACTTTGATCTGGTTTTTACTTGTCTGAGGATTGGGACATAAAAAAACAGGGCCACCAAATGAGTCTCAGCATGTATTTAACATCCCTAGTTCACCTTTACATGTAAAACCTCGCACAAGGCAGGCTAGTGTGTTACATGCAAAAACTGTAATGTTCATCTGATTGTTTCATTTATTCCAGTTACAGTAAAATCAGGACATTGACATTAGCAAACCAGATAACTTGCTGCTGAAGCAGAACGAGATAAAGTTGTCTACAAATCATCTATAAACTCACCTTAAAAAGCAAAAGAAAGACAAAATACTGTTTATAAACAACCGAGAACAATAAGTTTTCAAACAGTTGAAGTTTATCGACGTTTAAAGCACAACACGACATGCTAATGCTAACAACATGAGATGTCAAAATAGAGTTTTCCTAGCAAGTCAAAAGCTGCTGCGCCGAACTGACTAGATTAATAAATACAGAAAGAACAATGATGTGTGCTACGTTTTTCAAACGAGATTTGTTACATTTCCCTAAAAAGTATGCGGTGTTTGTTGGTCACATTGGGCCTGTCGGGTGACAGAGCTGAATCCCCGGTGTTTCCTGAACACACCCACCTGCCACAACAAGAGAGCTCCGGGCATTTAGGAAGCTAAAGCTAGCTAAAGTTCTGAGTGCTCGGGCCTGACCTGCTGCTGCATTACAGACCTCATCGGGTTATTTTGTTCCCCCCTTAACTCTTACTGTCACTGTAGGGGTCTGTCAGAATCTAAACTAAATACAACCATGATGGTGTAAAAACAGACAGTGGTAGAGACTCACCTCTTCGCTCTTGAGAACTTCTTTGAACTCTCGCTTGATCCTTTGGACTGCGATGTTAGCCATGGCTGAGTCTGTCTGTGGAGCTGCTGCTGCTGCTGCCTCTGAGGTAGACCCGGGGCTTCTCTCCGAGAAGGGTATGGCTGCAGACCCGGAGACTGTGTTTTTGGTCCAGCCAGGTGTTACAGGGTGGTTGATCTAAAGCTATGCTTAACAAAAGTAACATTATGTGTGAATTAATGTAAAATAAACACACACAAAAAAACTCATCTCATAGATGGAACAAGACTGATCAATTATTTAGTAGTTTGATGTAATAAACATAATGCTTCACCAGCAATTATATACTTTTTATGTTGCTTTAACAAAATTCTGACATTTAAATTTATAACTTAAATAAAATTTTACATAACTTTTGACGTGAAGTAATAGGCGTGTTTTGAATCTACAGTTGCAGTTCAACACTCGTCCTTTAGAGGACGCTGTCTCAAAAACAGGGAGGAGCAGAATAAAACAATTTATTTTCCTGCGATGGTGAGAAGTAATATATATGATATCTATGGTGAGAAGGGCATAGACATGAATACATGTCTGTGGAGAAGGGTATCCACCTCATTTATATACAGTCGATGTTGGTTCCACAGACATCTATACGTAGACACCCCGTTGACTGGCGCTGCCGGCCGCCATCTTAGTTGGGTCTCCATTCGCCCCCAGTGCATTAATTTCTACTAAGGAAGGTGCTTACTCAACTAAAAAACACATTTTATTATGCTTTATCACAAAATCAGACACGTGGTATGGTATGATAATTAAAATATAAATATAATTAAACAAAATAAATTAAAATATAAAATCCCATCAGGTAGGCTAGAAAAGTTATTAATCCCACGTGATCTGTTTTCAATAGTACGCCGGTTGTTTCAAACGTAGGCTGCACAAAAAACGGGCATAGCTGCTCACTCTGCATTGACTTAGGGCAGTGAGGAGACCCATCCAATATGGCGGCTACGCTTTCTCCAGCGACCAATGGGGCGTCTACGTATTCATGTCTATGGTTGGTAACCCTTCATCACAAACCTGTCCTGTACATGTGTACTGCCCTCTGGTGGAGGACCTACAGATCAGCAAGGGAGAATTTTATTTCTGTACTAATATAAACCTTTATTTTGTACACACAAGGATCCATTAAAAATGGAAAATAAAAGATAGATAAAATAAACTAGATTACATTCTATGAAAGACCGTCTCCAGTGCCTCTCCACACCAGAGGTATCTAGTAGTGATCTTTCTAGGCTTTAAGGCTCTTATTTCATTAGAAACCTCAAGTCCATGATAAACTTAAGAGGATTTAAAGTTGTCAGATTAGATTCCACCAATATAATATAATAAAACTGATCAGTATATAGTTGTTATATTACCTTTAGACAATAAATAGTTATGTTTTAAAAACTAGATTCTTCATTTAAATAATGATTTATAACACTTTACAGTTTACAATCTCAAAGGGCTAAAAAAACCATAAAACATCAGAAAGCAGCAATAGAACAAAAATAAAGAGTTAAAAGTCTGAAGAAGAGCAGCATCAGTTTAACTGACCCAGAGTTTATCCATCATTTCACACCAATAATAAAGTTACCTGATGTTGTTTTAAAGACTCAAGCCAGCTCCAGCTCTGATGACTTTATTCTATTCCTGAGCTTTGGATAAAGTCTGTTGTTAGCAGTGAAGGAATGTAACAAAGTACTTTGTTACTGTACTTAAATACAGTTTTTATGTCCCTGTACTTTAATGAAGTCCTTTTCTTGAGGCCTACTCCTAACTTTTGCTCCACTACATTTTAAAGCAGTTATCTGTACTTTCTACTCCACTACATTTACTAAAACGTTATGTTTCAAAAGTAAAAGTACTTTATTCTGAAACAGGTGGAAGTGAGAGCATCCGTGGGGAATACTCTCAGGTGCTCTTCAGCATCAAATAAATTGTAGAATATACATGAGGAAGAAAAACAGGTGATCTGAGGCACTCTGAGGATGAGGATACACACTACACATGTAGTGTGTCGTTTGGACTGCAGTTGTGGATGTTTTTATATTGGACGAACAAAAAGGAGACTATGTGATCGATTTGGAGAGCACAAATATATGATCAGAACAGGTAACATGATCTACCCCATTGCCAAACATTTTTGCAAGTCTTCACACTGCAACCCGAAAGATGTAACCGTGATGGTAATTGAGGTCATAAAAAGGAAGTGACATCATCAGAACTCTGGCTCAAAGGGAAGCTTTTTGGATAGATAAACTTCAAGCCACCAGACCACCTGGTCTGAATGAGGAGTTGGACTTTTCTGTGTTTTTATAGCAGGTCATTGGGGTGGTGTCATTATTAGGCCCAACTGAGTTCCAGCCCTTTGTTGTAATTAATCATTTTTACAGTGGGAGATTATTAGATATACTAGATATCTTTACTATGATTATCTATTTACATTAATGATTATTTTCCCTGGGCTGCCACCTTATCGTGGTGGAGGGGTTTGAGTGTCCCAATGATCCTAGGAGCTAAGTTGTCTGAGGCTTTATGCCTCTGGTAGGGTCACCCATGGCAAACAGGTCCTAGGTGAGGGATCAGACAAAGTGCAGCCCAAAGACCCCTTATGACGAGTACAATAAATGGAATCAGTGTTCCCTCGCCCGGACGCGGGTCACCGGGGCCCCCCTCTGGAGCCAGGCCTGGAGTTGGGGCACGCTGGCGAGCGCCTGGTGGCCGGGCTTTCACCCATGGAGCCTGGCCGGGCATAGCCCGAAGAGGAGACGTGGGTCCCCCTTCCCATGGGCCCACCACCCATGGGAGGGGCCAAAGGGGTCGGGTGCGATGTGCAAAGGGCGGTAGCCGAAGGCAGGGACCTTGGCGGTCTGATCCTCGGCTACAGAAGCTAGCTCTTGGTACGTGGAATGTCACCTCTCTGGTGGGGAAAGAGCCGGAGTTGGTGTGTGAGGTTGAGAGGTTCCGACTAGATATAGTTGGACTCACCTCAACGCATGGCTCTGGCTCTGGAACCAGTTTCCTCGAGAGGGGTTGGACTCTCTACCACTCTGGAGTTGCTCCCACTGAGAGGCGCCGAGCAGGGGTGGGCATACTTCTTGCCCCCCATCTTGGTGCCTGTACGTTGGGGTTTACCCCGGTGAGCGAGAGGGTAGCCTCCCTCCGTCTTCGGGTGGGGGGACGGGTCCTGACTGTGGTTTGTGCTTATGCACCAAACTGCAGCTCAGACTACCCACCCTTTTTGGAGTCCCTGGAGGGGGTGCTGGAAAGCGCTCCTTCGGGTGACTCCCTCGTTCTGCTGGGGGACTTCAATGCTCACGTGGGCAACGACAGTGAGACCTGGAGAGGTGTGGTTGGGAGGAACGGCCCCCCTGATCTGAACCCGAGTGGTGTTCTGTTATTGGACTTCTGTGCTCGTCATGGATTGTCCATAACAAACACCATGTTCAAGCATAAAGGTGTCCATATGTGCTCTTGGCACCAGGACACCTTAGGCCGCAGGTCGATGATCGATTTTGTTGTCGTTTCATCTGATCTGCGCCCGCATGTCTTGGACACTCGGGTGAAGAGAGGGGCGGAGCTGTCAACTGACCACTACCTGGTGGTGAGTTGGCTTCGATGGTGGGGAGGATGCCGGTCAGACCTGGCAGACCCAAACGTGTTGTGAGGGTCTGCTGGGAACGTCTGGCAGAGTCTCCCGTCAGAAGGAGCTTCAATTCCCACCTCCGACAGAACTTCGAACACGTCCCGGGGGAGGCGGGGGACATTGAGTCCGAATGGACCATGTTCCGTGACTCCATTGTCGATGCGGCTGACCGTAGCTGTGGCCGCAGGGTGGCCGGTGCCTGTCGTGGCGGCAATCCCCGAACCCGCTGGTGGACACCGGCGGTTAGGGATGCTGTCAAGCTGAAGAAAGAGTCCTATCAGGTCTTTTTGGCCTGTGGGACTCCGGAGGAAGCTGATAGGTACCGGCAGTCCAAGCGGAATGCGGCTCGGGTGGTCGCAGAGGCAAAAACCCGGGCATGGGAGGAGTTCGGTGAGACCATGGAACAAGACTTCCGTACGGCTTCGAGGAGATTCTGGTCCACCGGTGTCCGGCGTCTCAGGAGGGGAAAGCAGTGCACTACCAACACTGTTTACAGTGGGGAGGGTGTGCTGCTGACCTCGACTCGGGACGTTGTGAATCGGTGGGCCGAGTACTTCGAAGACCTCCTCAATCCTACCGGCACGTCTTCCAGGATGGAAGCAGAGTCTGGGGATTTTGGGTTGGGCTCTCCAATCTCTGGAGCTGAGGTCACTGAGGTGGTCAAAAAACTCCTCGGTGGCAAGGCTCCGGGGGTGGATGAGATCCGCCCGGATTTCCTTAAGGCTCTGGATGCTGTGGGGCTGTGTTGGTTGACGCGGCTCTGCAATATCGCGTGGACATCGAGGGCAGTTCCACTGGATTGGCAGACTGGGGTGGTGGTCCCCCTATTTAAAAAGGGGGACTGCAGGGTGTGTTCCAACTACAGGGGGATCACACTCCTGAGCCTCCCTGGTAAGGTCTATTCAGGGGTTCTGGAGAGGAGGGTCCGAAATGAGTTTTCTTCGCAGGGTGGCTGGGCTCTCCCTTAGAGATAGGGTGAGGAGCTCGGTCATCCGGGAGGGGCTCGGAGTAGACCCGCTGCTCCTCCACATCGAGAGGAGCCAGTTGAGGTGGCTCGGGCATCTTATTAGGATGCCTCCTGGACGCCTCCCTGGTGAGGTTTTCCGGGCACGTCCAACCGGGAGGAGACCCAAAGGAAGACCCAGGACACGCTGGAGAGATTATGTCTCTCGGCTGGCCTAGGAACGCCTTGGGATTCCCCCGGAGGAGCTGGCCCAAGTGGCTGGGGAGAGGGAGGTCTGGGCTTCCCTCCTTAGGCTGCTGCCCCCGCGACCCGACTCCGGATAAGCGGGAGAAAATGGATGGATGGATGGATTATTTTGCATTTATTCTTTGGGATACCAACTAATTATTATTTGGGTAGAGTGTTGTCTGCTGTATATTTATTTATATTTTTTATTTTTCATTATTTAGTATTTAATTGTATTTTTTTGATATATGTAATCTATTTCACAATTTATTATGGTTTATTATTTCTTTTCATCTACATTTGATATTTTAGACACTGGATTAAATGTTTGTCACATGACCGGATGTCTGGTATTTAAGGTCACCTGGTTATATTTTGACTGTTTATGCTCTGAAGAAGGTCGTACGCGATCGAAACGCGTCGGCGTTTCCTTGCTAAATAAAAGCAATCCTCAGAGTGCCTCAAATCACCTGTTTTTCTTCCTCATGTATATTGTACTTTAATCTGAGTTTATGATTTGATCGTTTTCGTTTGTGTTCATGCAGGTGAGTTAAATCAGGGTGGAGTCTAAACTGAGTTTAAAATAAAAAATCTTTAGTTTCTGTCGGCATCAGCAGCAGGGCCCTGCAGGGAATCGAACCCCGTCTCATTACTGAGAGTTCCGTTACCAGAGCCTTTTGCTTTTAGGCGACGTGAAACGGTAAAGCAAAAACCTGCATCAACACATTATTTATGTCTGTGGAACATAAATGCTGTCTTGATGCAGGGAAAAAGAAACCGTTCGAATTAAAAATATATATTTCCAGTATTTCTAATTCATTTTAATATTTTATTGATATTATTTTAGTATTTTTTATTTTACTTGAGTAATAATTTTTACAGAGAGCTATTTTTAAACGCACGCACATTTAAACACCAAAACCTCCGTTTGTGTCAGAACTCTGGTGTTCTGCTCCTTCCTCGGTCCAGCAGGACATGAAGAGACACAAACGGAGGAGAAAGCAGGCCTGGACACGGAGAGTTCCTCCTAAACCTGGAAACAAACTTTTCTACAGGTTATTTAGAACAGCTTTCTTGTGATAGAACAGTTAAAACAGAAAACACATGATGCAGATGATGCCCTTGTCCACACAGATCAAATATCACCTCAGCTTTTGCAAACATCACTGGTTAAACGTCTTATTTCTCACTAAGACCTGCTCTATCTGCTCTATCACACCTATAAAACACAAGCATCGCTGTAGTTTTGCTGCTGTTCTTCTGTAGTTTTGCCTCCATCTTCCTGCCCTCCTCGGTTTCTCGTGTTTATCTTCCTGCCCTCCTCGGTTTCTCGTGTTTATCTTCCTGCCCTCCTCGGTTTCTCGTGTTTATCTTCCTGCCCTCCTCGGTTTCTCTCGTTCATCTTCTGTTACCTCTTACCATCCATATCAGGTTGGATCTCGTTTTTGCTCTGATGGCCTCTTGTGTTCCAGGTTAACATATTTTAGTGAACGTTAGAATATTACGACGTACTATTTTATACATTATGACGCTAAACCTGACTCTGCCTGCTCCGCCAGATGAAAAGGAAATGCGAATAAAAATAATAAGATCTAGCAACCAGAAACAGAAAAGCCCATGTGAAACCGTCCACATAAGCATCTCCAGTCCTACCAGATCTAAAAACGCACGTCTTAAATACTCGAACACTAAACTCAGCAAACAGATGAAGACGCCCTGGAGCAAGAGGCTACATCAAACATCACCAGTCCAGTTAGACTTAATGATTAAAGCAAACATCTGGTGACCTGGTAAAAAAAGTCCTGGTGCAACAAGCTACCTGAGACAAACGTTTCCAATCAACCAGTTCAAGAAAGAAACGATCTTCAGTGGTGCTGCGCTGGAAGATGACATCTCTAGTCGGAGTCCGAGTCCGAGTCGTCCCATCTTGGTCTCTTCGGTGGGATGTACAGGTAGCGCTCTCCAGTCCTCTTCTGGCTGGATCCGGGGCCCGAGGTAGAAGGCGTTGGTTCTTCTTCCTCCTGGTCCTCTTCAGCGCTCCTGTGGGCAGGCCTGGGATCTTCTGGAAGCTCCTCCCGCTGGGCTGGAGGAGCCACTGGCAGCCAGAAGTCTTCTGGAAGAAGCTGGTCTTCGTCACTATCCGCAACTGAGCTACCATAACCAGAGTCCACACTAGAAGCCTGAAAACCATCTAAAGCTGACCAAGCTGAGCTATTGTCAGTCTCCTCCGACTCCTCTGAGTCCTCACCACTACTCAGACCCTCATAAGCAAACTCTAGATCTACAGGAGGAGCCTGACCACGATCAACAAACACCACCTCCAGATCACCACCATCAGCAAAAGGAACGTGAAGGGCTGGGTACCCATTACCTTCATCTTCATCGAGAATCCTGATGACCTCAGGGACCCCTGCAGCTGCGGGACGCTCCACGATGAAGGCGACGGCTGTGAAATAAGACAATAAATTCACTGTTCTCATAAAACAACAACATGAAAAAGCTAATGATTTGTTTACAATACAAGCGTGTGTGTGTTTGTCTGCATCTGCATCATGCATACACAATATAAACTTAGACACATCTGGTTTTTACGTTTAATGACAGATTAAAACAAAGTTCTTCAGCTTTTACTGTAAAAGTTTTGTTTTAATTTATCTGATTGTGTTTCTATTAATTATGGTTGTTCATGTTTATATCTGATGCATTTCTAAACAGACTTAATGTTTTACAGCTTGTAGATGCTGCTCAAATTAAGGTGATTTTAAAATGTGTCCTATAAAAATAAACAGAGAGGACTGATAAAACTGGTCAAAACTATCCAAAAACATTAAAACGGACAGAAATGTATTTATAAACCTTAACCAGTAGGGCCAGAACACACCAGACTGGATCAAACAGACGAAAACGTCTTTAAGGTTCATGGTTAGAGAACAATCAGGTCATCTAGATGAACATGACCGTTAAAAACAACCAAATACCGTCTGGTTTTCAGATTTATTAAACCAATTCATGCTAACAAGCTAAAGCTAGCTACACCTTCTACGTCCTGGCTTTTCATATCTAAATCCGTTTAGAGATTACAAGCATCCCACCGCTGCCACCGAACTGTAACCCTCAAGGTGATGGCGGCTGTGGGCTCTAGTCGGGTCACAGTTCAGCTCTAATGTTGTCTACCCAGCTAGAACAACCACACATATTCAGCTTTATTAAATCCGCTGACCACAACCAACAAGCGCGCCTCTCAGGACCTGCTGTCCAGCCTGTCCCTCCCATTTTTTCCACAATATTATATGGGCAAATTCACTTGTAACAGTAGCACCAGCACTCAGACGATATTAGAAGAAAAATGAAAACAAGGATACAGGTAAAACTAGTATCGTAACCTTCGATCACCAAAACCAATCTAGGAAATGAGAAAAAACTTGGGGTCCAACACCAAGCAGCAGCATACAGGATAATACCAGTACAGCTTAAACAAGGAACAAAATACAAGCTAGTCAGGACATATAAGACACACCACAACAAAAATTAGTAAATATATTCAAACTAGAGATTACAAAATCACAACACTGCTGAAATTCCTCACTTTTCCTGGAAAATCCAAGCCTAACTTTGCAAATAAACCATGTTTCACCTCCATAAAACACCAAATGTGATTTTAAAGCAGAACTTGTCTCTCAAATACACAAATTCAACATTATAGTAATGTTTCAGTAGTTTGCTTCTTAAGAAACATAAAATAATAAGTAAGATCATGGATGTTAGCTTACCGGGACCGTCCGGATCCAGGCGACGCGGTCCTCCCGATGGGCGGCGCTCCAGGAAGGCGGACATCTCTCCAGACGGTTGAGTCGGTTGGTCGGTCTTCTTCAGCTAGCCACAAACTTCTTCAGCGATTTCTGCTATCCAAAGGCTGTCCAAGCTAGTCCAAAGACTGTCCAAAAGTTCTCAAAGCTCGTCCAAGTGCTCCTCTAGAAGCCCAAGTACGAAAGAAAGAATTTGGGTCTATGATGTAGTCAAGCCAACGGTTTAATTGATGACGTAGACAATCTATGACGTACACAAGCACGTGCAACAGATTCTAACCTGTTTTAGCAGCACGTGCAACGGATACCGAGGGGTCATTCTGCCCTCTGGCGAACAGAAGCTGTTACTACAGCTGTTTTAAATACATAACTGATTAGCACTTCCTGTAAATTCCTTCAAATTAAAACATACCACTTAAAAATTACTATGATTTTTAAATTAGCGCTAACAGCATAGTTAGTCTAGATAACGTGAAAGCCACAACATTGTCATTTATACAAACTACTTAACTACTGAACTCACTAAATATATTTTAATCATCGCGTTCAACAAGAACAAATGAGCTAAAACAGGAGCCTTTAGGAGCTAGCTACAAAAATACCAGATCGCCCTCGGACGGTCACAGGGCAAAACTAAATCCACGGTAGACTTAGGGTGGCGTGTACAAAATGTGTACAAAAAATCCCATGTACATAAACCCAAACTCTTACAATTAATACAACTATTATTAACAATTTACAACAGTTTATAACATACACCATAAGTTTAAATTTCTTTAGCTTTAGAAGATAAATCAATACATATGAACCTACACATTTTATCATAAAATCTATTTAAAACATAAATATATTAAGATCACAAATTTACCTTGTGCCTCTATCAAGGGGGCTGCTAATAACAAGATCCATATTAGCTCCGTCAAAGCCGTGTCGGCCGTTTTATCGCTGTTAAGCTAGTTTGTACCATGGCTTGTACTAGTGCCTTTGATATATATATATATATATATATATATATTTATATATATATATATATATATATATATATATATATATATATATATATATATATATATATATATATATATATATATATATATGTATATAATATATTCTCTTTAAAAGGCTTTGGCTTGTACTAGCCGATGGAACAGGAAATAGATCCTTCAAAATAAAAGCAGCAACGGATTATAAACTATACAGTCTTTGATTTTAAATAAAGGCAAATTGTGCCAAAAGAAAATACAAGCAAATAAAGAAGCCTTTTTAAGATTAGTTACAAATAATAATAATAAAATTCATTCTGTGTGGGTAAAAGTGTACCTAGTGTCCAAGGTTACTTTCAAATAGTAAACATTTGCTGAAAGAGAAAAATATCTAAACATCTAATTTTATTTTATGTAAAATAATGCAAACAAATAACTTCTATAAATGTTAATGTAAAAACAAATTGTGTGAAATAGGTTGAATTTATCCTAAGAGAATTAGTTGCTAAGAAAAGATGAAAATAGCTAATCATGTAGAGAAAGAAGAAAAAGATGAATTATTCATAACTGAATGTCTTTTCTTGCACATGGCAAGATTTCTAGTGGTTCTTGAAGGGAGGATTCATGGAATCATCTCCAAAACCAGCTGAATTCGAAAGAACTGGTCTCAGTGAATGAGTTTAAACAGGTATTAGCCATTTTAGATACTGAGACATCTGGGTGTAAACGCCATGATATATGATTTCTGTTATTGATTCTGCTGGTTGTTTTTTGTTTGTTTGTTTTGTTTTTATGATGTTGTTTTATGATGTTATGGCCAGGACACACTTTTTAAGGGTTTCCTGGATAAATAAAGGTTACATACATTCAAAACTCACTAAACTCATAGCCATTTTTCTTTGCCATTTTTCATCTTTCTTCTGGTTCGATGACGTCAATTCGATGCACATTTGTAGTCCTGAACATATGTTCACACAAAAACTAAAATAACTTTTGCCTACGTTCGAAAATAAGCGCTTTCTTGCCATCATGATGTGTCTTTAAAATCACGGATATCATATGTGAAATCCATGGCACATAACAAATGGGATTAGACAATAGCTTTTATAGCCCCATTGACTTGCATTTAGTTACCTGAAAATGTTATCAAACAAATCAGTCAGAACAATTTCAATTTTATCTGGAAAAATAGACATCAATCTATAAGGAAGAATGACATTGTCAAGTCAATTATGTCCATGTGTTTTGTGGTTGTGTTTATTGTTGTCTGAACCTAGTTATATGGTAAACCAATGCAGTAACTCTATGATGTTACAATTAAAAAATGTAAGCATTATATACAGTAAGATGTTAATAAATTAGGATGTTTAACTTTGGTAATTTGCCCACAAAGGGATTGAAGGTGGCACATTTAAATATATGTAGTCTCAGGAATAAACTACCTGATATCTCAAATATATTATTAGAAGGAAATATACATATTCTTGCAGTATCAGAGACTCATCTGGATTCAACATTTGAAGATTGTGCATTGAATATCCAAGGTTATAGGATATATAGGAAGGACAGAGATACACATGGTGGTGGAGTTGCTGTTTTTATTTTAGAGCATATACCAGTTAAAATAAGAATGGATTTAATGATAAATGAGATTGAAGCACTATGGCTTGAAGTTCACATCTCTCATTTGAAACCACTGTTGATTTGTTGTTGTTACAGGCCACCAAATGCAAATCTGGTCTATTTGGATAGTATATGCACGATGATAGATCATGTGTGTGACCATGCTAATGAAATATATCTTATGGGAGACTTAAATATTGATTGGAAATCTCAACAATGTCCTTTGAGGAAAAAGCTTTGTTCAATCACAGAAGCTTGTGGTTTAAGTCAAGTTGTGACTAAACCAACGAGGGAATGTTTACGAAAGGATGGCTCAAAAACTTCTACGCTAATTGATCATATTTTTACAAACTCAGAAGATCTTTGCTCTAAAGCCATATCAGTGCCTGTAGGTTGTAGTGATCATAATCTAGTTGTAATTGTGAGGAAAACCAAAGCTCCCAAAGGTGGACACAAAATAATAGTTTCAAGGTCATATAAAAATTTTAATGAAAGTAATTTTGTTGAAGAGGTGCAAAATATTTGTTGGGACAATGTGCTTCAAAAAGATAACCCGGATGAGGCAGTGGATGCTTTTAATAAGGTCTTCTTAGCAACAATAGATAAAAATGCACCTTTAAAAAAGAAAACAGTACCAAATATTAGAGCAAGTTGGATTGATGATGAACTTAAGCATTGTATGGTACAAAGAGATGAAGCAAAAAAAGTTGCAACTACTTCCAACTACAAATCAGACTGGCAAGTATATCGGAAATTAAGAAATTATGTAACTAAATTGAATAAAAAGAAAAAGAAGTTGTATTATAAAAATCTAATTATTGAGAAGAAACAGGATACCAAGAAAATGTGGAGTATTTGAAATGGCATGATGGGAAGGAAAGGTAAATCCATGCCATCATTTCTAGAATCAGAGGGACAATTCATCACTAAACCATTGAGCATTGCCAACAATTTAAATAATTATTTTAGTGAAAAAATTAACAAGTTAAGAGGTGAGATGAGTCAAATAAATAACATAAAATCAAATAATTTAATAAAAAATAAAATTATGGTAGGTAAACATTGTAAATTTGAATTTGCTAAAGTGTCCATAAGTTATGTAGAAAAATTATTATTAGAATGTAAAGACAAACCATCTGGTGTTGATAATATGGACTCAAAATTATTAAAATTGGTTGCACATTTAATTTCTATTCCTGTTTGTCACGTAATAAATTTAAGCTTAGAAAAAGCGACCTATCCATATTCTTGGAAAACAGCAAAAATTATACCATTATCCAAAAAAGCTAATCTACCTTTTAGTGGCTCAAATTGTAGACCTATTAGCCTACTGCCCATTCTGAGCAAAATAATGGAGAGAGTTGCATATGATCAAATTCAAAATTACTTTTTAGTTAATGATTTAAATACAGATTGTCAACATGCATATAGAGCTGGACATTCTACAACAACTGCCCTGACTCAAATGACAAATGACTGGAGTAGTGAAATTAATAAGAAAAATTTGGTTGGAGCAGTTTTATTAGATTTTAGTTCAGCTTTTGATGTTATTGATCATGATGTTTTATTACAAAAACTACAGAGTTATGGTTTTTGTCCAGCAGCAGTCCTGTGGTTACAGAGCTACCTGAAAAACAGAAGACAAACTGTTTATTTCAATGGAAGTTTTTCTGAAGAAAAAACTATGTCTTGTGGGGTTCCACAGGGAAGTTGCTTGGGTCCACTTTTATACTCAATATTCACGAATGATTTGCCGTTTACCCTGAATAATGCAAAGGTCTCTATGTATGCAGATGATTCTACAATATATTCATCAAAACCATCAGTAGAGGAACTTGAACAGGTCCTGACGGAGGAACTAAAGTCAGTTATTGAATGGGTAACGAGTAACAGACTCAGCTTAAATGTGGCCAAGACTAAGTGCATTGTCTTTGGAACCAATAGGATGCTGCTGGATGAGCCTGAACTAAAACTATGGGTAAAAGATGTGATGGTTGAACAAGTAACAGAGATGGAACCTTTGGGTGTGATAATTGAAAGTAAACTATTGTGGTCATACCATATAAACAGAGTGGTCACCAGGATGGGCAGAGGTCTCTCAGTTGTTAGAAGATGTGCTCATATGCTGCCTTTTAATGTGGTGAAAAATGTAACTGAAACACTTGTGCTTTCACAGTTAGATTACTGTTCAGAGGTCTGGTCATGTGCTGCACAGTCTCACATTAAAATGCTGCAGATTGTTCAGAATAAAGCAGCTAGATGTGTCCTACGATGCTCATACAGAAATAATGTTAACTGGATGCATAGTTGTCTATCATGGTTAAAGGTACAAGAAAGATTTAAGGCATCACTTCTGAATTTGACTAGGAAAATTATAATAACTAAAGTACCAAGATTACTGTATCAGGAGCTCAGTTTTAGTTCTGATGAGCATACCTATGAAACCAGGCATGCTGTTGAGGGCAGGTTTATTCTGCCTAGAGTACAATCAAATAACGCTAAGAGGACGGTAATGTATAGATCAATGTTTACATGGAACACATTGCCTGGTTACATTATCAAAGAAAATAATCAACATCAATTCAAAATTCTTTTAAAGAGATATTTGCTTGCTGAACAGCTTCATGAACATTGAACATTGACATTGTGTATATTTCTCATCCTAATATAGATTAATATTGGTAGCTATAATTATTATAAAAAATTAACTCATAGAGTTCTGTAGTTTTGTATTATTATAAAACAAAGTCAATAATGTATAAACTAGGTTCTGTGTCTGTGTGTGTTGGATGTCTGTTTTTGTGTATATGTATTTTTGTGATTGTTGTATAGAGAAATGTAAATATATTGTATGGCAGCATTTCTGACAGACTCCAGGAAGACTAGCTGTTTGATACAGCTAATGGAGATCTAAATAAATGAAATGAAATTGAGGAGGGCGGTCTAAATGCTATTGATTTTGATCCAATGAATGGCTCTCTAAAACTAAGATGATTACAAAACTTTATAACTCGCATAAATACTTTATGGTTTAATCTCCCTGCTAAGATATTTTCCAATATAGGTGGCATTCAACTGCTTCTAAAATGTGATTATGAACTGTCTAAACTTCCCATAAAATTGTCAAAATTCCATGAACAAGTACTACAGTATTGGAAATTAATATACTGTATAAACATAATTTCACACCCCATAACATGCCAATGTGGAACAATCGTTAGATCCTCATTAAAAAAAAGTCTTTTTACTTTAAAGACTGGGATGATTAAGGAATATGGTCTATATTGTACCTAATGGATGACAGTGGTAACTTACTTGATTTTGTGGATTTCACACAGAAATATACTATAACTTGTACAATCAAACAATATACTGATGTTATTAATGCAGTCCCACCAGCTATTATTTGTTCTCTAAAAGGTTTTCTTCTATACACTCATCTTGTCCCTCAAATGCCTGTTTTAATGGTCCAGGACTGCCCCTTTGTGGACAAGAAATGTAATAACAAATTTCTCAGAACAGTGCAATGCAACTTTTCCCTTACCACTTAGAAGACGTGAGTTAGAACAAAAATTCACCAGTCAAATTGGTAAAAGCATTAGATGTAACTACCTTAAATTCCCTATTCCACCTAAAGCTAAAGAAGTGCATTTTAAAATTTTGAACGATGTGTATCCCAGTAAAGAATTTTTGCATTCTAAATTCAATATTGGTGAAAATTCCTGTACTTTTTGTGATAACAATATAGAAACTGTAGAACATCTCTTTTTTACTTGTATCTTTACAAAAATATTCTGGGACAGTTTTTGTCTATGGGTTTCAGTTAATGATTTAGGAATAACTTCTTTGTCTTTTAATGATATTAAATTTGGAACTATTTTGAAAGACAAAGAAAAACAATTCACAGTTTATAACTTTATCATTTTGGCAAAATTCTTTGTACACAAATGTAAATTTGGTAATACTAAACCTGTTTTTATTGTTTTTCTGAAGGAGCATCTCTTAAGCTCTCTTTAAGGCTTTGTAATACCAAGAAAGCAGTACGGTTATATGATTGTATGATGGCTATCTCTTTTACCCCATGACATTTTTAAATATTTTATTTGAATGTTACACAGTTAGACCCTTTGATCTTCTTGTTTTTTTGTTTATTCTTCATGCTCAGAATGCATTTGTTTTGTTTGAAGAGTGTAAACCTGTAAGCTTCGTTTTGTGAATAAAAAAATAAATACAAGACTTGCATTTAGTTTTTCGTTCATCCGGGGACCTATTGTCCGGAAGTAGATGGGCGTGCTAAGCCATTCGACAGTGAAACCTCTTGGCAGTGTGTACTCTTTGACGCTATCAAGGCTCCGCGGCCTGCCGACGTGGCGGGGCGGAAGACGCTCCGCTGGCTGGCACTGAACGGGTGAGCTGCGCTCTCATTCTGGAAAACAAAACCCTCTTTGAGGTTTACAACTTTACTTTGTTCGCTTAAACTGCAGCGTTAAAAAGCTGCAACTAAACAAACTAAATAATGTAGTGACTTAGTTGAAGTGCTGGAAATGCGATGGCGTAACTTGTCATGGTTTTTTGACTTATTGGCTTACAGACACAGTAACAATGGTGTTTTGTGTTTGACTCAAAGTGTTTTCTCATTTGTTCTGCTGTTTTAATTAAAGCGCTGCTAAACGGGTCTAAAATAAAGGAGATTCATTAAAAAAAGACGTCTGTAGAAAATGAATTCTTTATGTAGAAGTTATACAGATTGGATATTTTTTTTAAATTTGTGCTTGAAAGGAAAAAAATATGTTAATCTTTGTTCTCCAAGTAACTTATTAGAAAAAAATCTGTGTATTTACTTAAAAAACTATTTAAAATAATAAAATAAAACTCTACACGTTAACATAGTATATTTTTCATAGCATGTTGTGCATACACATATGATGGCTTTTTACATTTTGTTAAATAACTTATTGTTTCCAGTAAACAAAACAAACTAACTTAAATCACTGAGGGTGACAACAATATTATTTCTTATGATTGTACTTACAGAAAGTGACCACAAGGTGGCGACATTGTCCAAACATTTCAATCACATTTTTCTTTTATATTTTAGATCAATTCGCTTCACAAGTTTTGTAGAATGATCATCTAAGGGCAGGGTGTTTTTCTGTAAGACGTTCTGCAAATAATACAATATTTAAAATGCAATGAGCTGTTTACATCACCTCTCAAACATTTAGCTCACACTATTAATTTTTTTTAACCACCATGTTATTCTGAAAATGGTTGCAAACTGGTTTTTATACGTATTTATTGATCTACATTTTTGCTGTTATTTAATCTGGGCTGAAGGGCTGGCTGTGTTTTCCAGTTCACTTATTTACAAATTAGTGTTTTATTTATTTGTTTGTTTATTTATTTATTTTTGATTTTCAAGGGAATTAAAGGTGTCCTAGAATGCAATTAATCAACAATCTAAAACAGAGCTTTGAGCCTCCAATAAGCATAAGAACAATTTTTTTGGCTTTCATCTGTCCCAGGAGCCCTGATACAGGCCATTCTAAACCCCCTTACTCAGGCCTTCAGTGAAAAGAGCTGTTGACCCCTCCCACTCGGCCAGGACATGCTGATTGGTTGGTTTCCAGAAGGCCTCAGACACATGCAGGTTTGAGGAGGCGTGGCTCCCCGTAATGACGTGTTAAGGAAGGCTTTCTCAGAACAGGAGGTTTTCTCTCGCCTTTTTCAACTTTCTAATTTACATAAAAAGTAGGTCAAACACAGCTTTGACTTTTTGGCATGCTGCTGTTGACCACCCAAGCTGTCTTTATTCAACAACAACAAGCAAAATGTTGGTTTACATTCTAGGTCCCCTTTAAATGTCCTGCTCAGGGACATTGAGAAAGCTCTGTTATAGCTCACATGCTTAACAGACCCATCCTGTTTCAGATCAACATGTCCCAGGCTGCCCACTCTGATGCAGAGCCCTGCACCGACAGCAGGACTCCATCTGATCCGGGTCTCTGTCAGGATGTCCCAGTGTCCCCTGAGCACCTGTCCACATCGCCGCAGCCTCCTCTCATCCCCAAGACCGTTGATCTTCCGCGATCCGCTGAGCAGACAGTTGAAGAGGATATGAGCGCCAAACATGACACATCAGAGGGTCAGGCGCAGCCCCCAGCTGAGAGTCAGCTGACTGAATGTGACCAACCAGTGAGCCTGGAGCCAGATGCAGACGGGTCAGAAGAGGAGGTGAAAGTTTGCTTTTTGCTACTATTTTTTAACTCGGTGTCCTCTGGCCCCTCTAGGTAAAATATTTTTTAAATCAGTGTTTTAAGGACAGAGATTTAAAATTCATACACACGTTTCTGTAAGATCTTCTGTAGGATCTATCTGCACACTGACACATCAGACTGCTCACATACCAAACGCTGAGCTCAGATCAGTTCTGTTTACACGTCTCTTTTAATGGATCAATAAAGTTAATAAAGCCAGTGAATCTTATTGGATTCAGGCATTTGCTTTAATTCTTTCTGCTCCACATTTACCGTAACGGTTCCCGGTCTTTAGGCTGATGCCTCTTGATGCCAGCAGGTGTTTTTCTCTCTGTCTAAGCGATACACTCCTCCTCGTGTCTCATTATCACTTTAACTAACTAATGTGCAGCCAGGAGGAAAAGAAGAGGACCCACTGTGTTCTCTTACCCTCCAGACTTCTGCTTGGACTTTATTGATGTCCATAAATGAGACGAGGAAAGTCTGAATGCTGCATTTTATGGTCGTTTTTGTTCAGTGAGACAGTGTTGTTGATCAAAATGTTTAAAACTATTTAAATCTCTGCATTTTAAACAAATTAAGTAACTTATTAAATATCCCTCTGTGGACAGATGTCTCTCCAGCAGAAAGACAAAAGCTGGGGAGGTTGGAGTTCATGGGGGAAATCTCTCCTGAGCAGTGCGACCTCTACCGTCGGTACGACTCCCATTTTAACTTGTTACACCTCATTTTATTTTTTTCCCCGTCCCTCATGCCTCTGACCTTCTGTGTGCAGGGCAGAGTCTGACCTCCGTTAAGGTGAAGGCAGGAGAAGCTCTTCGTCTCCACAAGACCTCTGTAGGTGAGGAGGCTCAGGAGGTGGAGGAGGAGGGGGATGGAGCAGAGCAGAAGAAGGATGGAGGAGGAGGAGACGGTGGAGATGTTGACCTGTCCAACCCAGAGGAGTCTGCAACATCAAGTGCTGCACCTGCTGCAGCATCAAGCAGAGGCGTTTTCTCTACAATCACAAATGCAATGCAGAACACTGTGAGCACACACACACACACACACACACACACACACACACACACACACACACACACACAATCCATAAAAATAATATTTAGCACCATGTAAGTTCATAAAGAAGCGGTTTGATCATGCACACTCCTTCATATTGTGCCTTTTCTGTCTCTACAGGGTAAGTCGGTAATCAGTGGAGGTCTAGATGCTTTGGAGTTCATTGGAAAGAAGACCATGACTGTTCTCGCAGAAAGTGACCCCGGGTTTAAAAAGACCAAGACCCTGATGCAGAAAACTGCCTCGCTGAGTCAGGCACGAAGAACGCTCACAGAAAACCAATCCATCTTCCTCTGAGTGAGAAAACCCAGCGCCGAATGTCTGTGCTTTGTTTCAGATGTTGAAGGAGGCGAAGGAGAAGGAGCGTGCACGTCTGAACAACCAGCCGATCAGCGCGCCCACCGCTCACTACGGGATTCTTTTTGATGACTACCAGGGTTTGTCGCACCTGGAGGCCCTGGAGATCCTGTCCAACGAGAGCGAAGCCAAAGTAAAGCAGCAGACGCCACAGGTCAGAAAGCATCTGTTTAGTTACGGTGGACGTAACCCGTTGTGTTCACGCTTAGGTCCAAGCCTTCCTCTCTGCTCTGGTGGAGGAAGAGCAGGACGAGGTGAAGAAGGAGCTGATCTTCATCAAAGACATTTTCATCAAGCAACAAGAAGAAGAGGAAGAAGAGGAAAACGGAGGACAGACGAAGGATAATGGTGATCTAAGTTCCCAAATACACTGTTCTACCCCTCTATGTGAGTGATCCAGAGCAGCCAGAGGTAGAGCCGTCCCTGAGGACTGACCCAGGATCAGTTATGATTACAGGTGAACTTTGAACTTCAGCCATTATTGATGCTACATGTGGTACTGGCAGGGTTTAGACTCTTTGTGAGGTTACACAATCTAAACAAGGACATCTTTATGTAAATGTTCATTTTCAGCTCCTTGATTTTGATCATCCAATGATAATCAAATCTTATTTATTCATTCAGCAGACGCTTTTTTCTAACATGCATGTTTTTGATCTATGGGAGGAAACCAGAGAACTCGGAGAACCCATACACATGCATGGAGAAAGGCAGCAGCCAGGATTCAAACCTGCAACCTTCTTGCTGCAAGGAAACCGTGCCGCCAACTGCTCCACCATGCAACATCTTGAAAATGTTATGCAAAATGTCACTCGTGTGATCTATTAGCACTCACATTATGTGAGCTACTAGCATCCTGAGTTAGAGCCATTTTTGTGTCCGCTAACGCTGATTAGCTTTAGCGGCCATCTTGAAATGGGTTGTGATCCCGTGTCAGTGTTCAGGGACCAACAACACACTCACCTTGCCGAAAGACACCAGAAACAATCAAAACATGCATGTGTGTCGTGCATCTAAACGTGATTGTGACAAATAGTTGAATTAATTTGGCATGAAAAGACGAATCAGGTTCCTACTCAGATCCTCTTAATCTCAGCATGGAGGGAATCCAAACATCGGCGTGTCGGAGTTAGATTTTAACGTGTGAGCTTAAATCTGCTGACATGTTTGTGTGTGTTTATCAGCTGCTGACGGTGAGGAGTTCGTCAGTGTTCTCACTGAGCTGCTGTTTGAACTCCATGTTGCTGCAACACCAGACAAACTCAACAAGGTAACACACGTTTGACACTTTTAGCTAAAACAGTTCAAACTGTTGGATTTGAGGACTCATCGTTTCACCAAATAAGAAAATTGCAATCTTTATTAACGAGTCATCACTAACGCACATTCTTGGCATCCTGCTGCAGTTTTAGAAATGATATAAAATAAAGTCATCACCCCTGCAGATCTCCTGCATTATAAAATTCCCATTCATAGAGTTGGCATTAGCATAGAAGCATGGTCATGCATCTCATCAGCATACATCAGCCCTCACCACGCCGCGCTGATGGGTGGTAATTATGCATCTCCAGGCTCGAATGAGGGCCCATGAATGGGTGAACAAGGTGGAACAGCCTGTCACTACGGAGACGGTTGTCAGGGAAACGCAGGACAAGCCAGGAGGAGAGGACTCCCCTGGAGAGAGCAAAGAGGAGGAGGAGAAAGATGGAGAGGAGCAGCAGGAGAGGAAAGAAGAGGACAATAAGGCAAAAGAGAGTGACCCCAGATCAGTAGAGGTCAGCTCATCATTTTGTTTGCATTCTTTCTGCAGCCACCGTCCTCCTCAGCAGTCACACGCCATGTGTTTGGGTTTTTGGTGTTTGTCTTTCCTTCTGTAGGTTGTGTACATGTCATCAGTCAGCAGCCTAGCAGAGGTGACTGCTCGCAGTATCGAGCAGCTCCACAAGGTGGCAGAACTCATCCTCCATGGCCAGGACCTGGAGAAACCAGCGAGGGACCAGGCCCAGATCCTCACCAGGTACGTGCGCTGGTATTTATACACACAGCATGGGAAACAGACTTACTTTTAAAGACATCCCCACTGAGGAAATTCACCCATGGAGATAACTTGGTTTAGATCTGAGCTACTGTAATGTCCTGTGGTGGGATGGGAGGAAAACTGTTCTTGTGCACGTTGGGTCTGTGGGGACATTTGTAGAACTTTGGTCAGGGGACCTTTCTGTCCCAGGTCCCAGGTTAATGCATGTGTAGAATAATCCGTGTCTGGTATTCCAGGTTGACTTGTGCCATGTGTACGGAGGTAGACTGTTTGTGCAAGAGCTTCTCTGATGCTCTCCTTCTTGTTGGGGTAGGTCTGTCTAATTACTGTTTGAACTTTTAGTTTTTTAACTGTCAGAATAATTATGTAACAAAGCTCACCGACCACTTTATTAGGCACACCTTGCTAGTACTGGGCTTGACCCCTTCAGCCCTCAGAGCTATTTTATTACTTCATAGATCCACCAAGATGTTGGAAATCTTCCTCTCAGGTTCTGGTCCATACTGACCTGATAGCATCCTGCAGTTACATCCATTATGAGAATCTCCCGTTCCTGCACATCCCAAAGGTTCTGATTGAGATCTGGTGACTGAGGAGGTCGTTTGAGTCCAGCGAACTCTTGGTCACGTTCTAGAAACTAGTTAGAGATGATCTGAGCTTTGTGACGTGGTGCATGATCCTGCTGGGAGTAGCCACCAGTCTGGTCATAAAGGGATGGACATCAGCAACAATGACTAAAACCATTTTCTTTTTCATTCTGAAGCTCAGTTTGAACTTCAGCAAGTCACGTTCAACACATCTAGGTGCCCATCGAGTTTGATTGTCTGATTAGCTCTTTGTGTTGACTAGCATTTCAGCAGGTGAAGCTAATAAAGCATCACTTTTTCCTGCTGAAAGTGAACAATTTCTCTCAATAAGATCAAAGGAAGAATGCAAAACACAAGAAAACAATCAAAGTATAAACTAAATAGAAACTATGCAGAATATCAGATATGTACGTATTTGTGCAGAGGTATGTGCAACAGTCGATTGTGGAATGCAGATTATACAGATTGTGCAGATAATCCCAGTAAAACAGGTTAAAAAACAAACAGGTTGCAAATATTCATGTGTAAGGTGGAAATGTTTTATATCCATACAGTTAAATCGTACTAAATCCACGGGAGACGCCGGTCGTTTGGTCCTAATCAGTCAGTGTTGCTGAATGTCTTTCAGGCCCAGAGGAAAGCAGAGGAGTTAAATCCATTAGTAGATGGTGTGCTGCAAGAGGTAAGGTGTTGTTTAAGGTTATACCCAGAACTCAGACTCCTTCATGTTGTTTTGAATGCTAATGGATTAAATAATCCCACTTAGTGAGGAGATAAAAATGTGTCCCTTCCTCAAAACTAATCTAATTATTGGGAACTCCATAATTTGTTGCTAACAACAAGTCATCATCAGCAAGTATATGTTACGATTTAAAAATAGCTTTTTGGGTGCATTTTAAATGTAACATATATATATTTTTCAAGTAACAAATGTAAGTTGACTATTTCTTATTTAATGCATCATTAAAAGAAGCCGGCTTGAATGATTAGCAAACAAACTGTAAAAACGTAAAGAGAAACCACGGCTAGGCTCAGGGTTTGTAAGAGTAGACTGATGAGGTGTTTATGAGCGATGCATTAACTGTAGGATGGTGAATTTGTTTAAATCATCAATCATTATCAGATGATAGAACTGCAGAATAAAACAGAGTTTAGTGTGTCTCAGGGTTAGTGTGTGTGTCTGCATCCAGACGGCTAAAACCCCTGAAATCCACGAGATGTGAAGACCAACAACATACAGTCACACCCCCATCAGCAAACACATCTGCTGTCATCAGATGAGAGCAGCGTGACAGTAATCAGAGACGCAGTCCTAGATGATGATGATGATGTATAAAAGTGATGGGCCTTCTGTCTGCAGGGCACCAACAGCACCAACTACATCCATAATGCATTTCAGCTGCTGCTGCCAGTCCTGCAGATGTCCCACATCCAGAGCCAGCGCTGCCGACCTGCTGAGGAACCTGCAGCTCCGCTGCAGCACTGACACGCTCAGATCATCCGCTCGCCTTTACTTACAGCTGTACAGAGAAGTACACACGGTAACTCTGCTTTAAGCCACAGGAGGTATCATGTTAAATACCAGAGGATAGAAAGTCTTAAAATTGACTAAATCATTGGGTGAATATTAGATAAAATGCAGGTTGTGTCTCTTCCACTTTGGATTTATCAACGTTTTTGTCTCTGTTTTTGCAGTTTAATTCTGCCAGAGAGAGTATTCACTAGTGTTTAAACATTCCGTGTGTGTGTGTGTGTGTGTGTGTGTGTGTGTGTGTGTGTGTGTTTAGAAGGGTTTAGAATATATTATATTTTAAAAAAAAATTAAAATTGGGACATTACCAGATTTTAAGCACAACTTAGGCAAATGACCCTCACCACACACACACACACACACACACACACACACACACACACTATTGCTTAAACCTGCACATATGGAATGTGTACCGTAGAAACTTCCCTTACAGAGTCTTGCTGCTGAAGATGAATCTCCAGGAAACAAATATAGGTTAGAAGTGATGTTCTATAAGTGCACACATTAATCACTATAACACGATTCTAACCATAGAATAAATGTTCCATATGAATATTACATATAGTCATGTGACATCATTTTGACTTGATGTCTGAGAGATAAAAACTAAAACATGACTGCATGCTAAAAGTTATTTTCATCAGTAGAACAAAGAAACGATAGATTATATTGTGTCTTTTCTGTTCTTTAGTATTTCAACAAAAAAAAGCTAATGAAGTGTCTTTATAGGTGTTTTAATCTGGTTTGAAAGGAAATTCTCAGATTTCTGAAATTATACGGTAATTATTTCTTGTTTGTTTTTGTGTTAAATTATATGAAGCAACATTAATTATGGACTGATTCAAAACTTCAGCTGTTTTACCAAAAATGTGTCCAGACAGCTAATTATGTACATTGAAAATATGTGTTTAAAAAATGTTTATTGTGCTGCTGCAAATAAAACACTTAATAAAAAAATTATCTTGTAAATTTCAACTTGATTCATTTTATTTATGCAGCGCTAATTCACATGAGTCGTCTCAAGGCATTTCATAAAGTCAACATTCCAACTGATCCTACTTAGTGCATTGAGTTCAGTTCATTATTCCAATTAGTTAAATGTTTTCTATGTAAGGAAAGCCAGCAACTTGCTGCACTGACTTGTGTCAGTGACTTAATCCCCATAGTAAGCAAGCATGTAGCGACAGTGGAGAGGAAAACTCCCCTTTAACAGGAAGAAACCAACAGATCCTGGGTCAGTTTGAGCAGCCATCTGCCACGACTCACTGGGGGTTTGAGAAGACAGAGCAGGCACACACACACACAAACCCAGATACACTAAACTATTAGTGTTTGCTATTCACTCAGATTGTTGTTTTTGTAGCATTAAGCTAATTCATGCTTCTCCGTCAGCTCTGCGAGGGACAGACGCACACACATTGACAGAGACATTTTGCTTTCGGACTTCTCTGTCCCCTGGGGAGTGCAAAGCAATTCCCCGCCAGGACAACAGAGGGCGTAGCGCTTTTCTGTGGTATCCTATGTATCCGGTTCAAGATAGTGCATTTACTATTGTGTTTATATTGTGTTTTTTGTATTTCAAAGACTTTTTAACGCAGAGGAATTTGTCCCTCATTCTCCTCCACCTCTTCATAATAATAACTAGATAAATTGCATTTCTTGCAGAAATGCGTTTGAATGCTTTATTGCTGAATACAATAGCTGAAACTGCTGAATTGAAGCTAAAACTAAGCTTAATTATCAAAATGTGCTGAATGTATTTGAAGTTTTAGGAGCAAAAATTGCTATAAAGTTTTAAAAAGCCCGAAAAGTAAGTAGAGAATAGAGAAAAAAATCCTAAACTGCAGAAAACTGAAATCTCTAAACATAGTTAAAAAAACTGAGTAGCTAAAATGTTTAAACAGCTCATATTTGAGTATAAGTAGTTACATTTTCACAATTAGTTGAATTGAGAAGTTAGCAGGATATGCTGAATTTTGAAACTGATAGCTGAGTAGCTGAACTGAAATAAGCAGTTTTCTGCTGCGAAAATTTTACGTAATTGTAAAAATGAGCTGAAAAGATTGAAAGATTTAGGAGCAAAAAATCACTAACAAGTGTATTAAAGCCAAATATGTAAGTGGAGAAAAGAGAAAATAAATCTAAACAGCAGAAAACTGAAATCTCAGTACACAGTTTAAAAAACTGGACAGCTGAAATGTTTAAACAGCTGGTATTTGAGTAGGAATTGATTAATAGTTACATTTTCACAATTAGCTGAACTGTGAATTTAGCAACTGAAACTGATAAACATGCATTAGAACTGAAGTGAAGTTGAAAATGAGTTCAATTGTCAATGTTAGCAGAATGAGATAAAAAATAAACTGTAAGAAAGAGCAGAAATTGAACTTTAAAGTTTCAAAACTTTCTCAGCCAATCAAGACCAGGCATAGTGGACGGCTGGATTCCTGAGTCCAAGCTGATCGATTTGGTGTATAACATGTCTGGGGGTGTATTTCTGTTAACCAAGAAGTAGCTTGCAGGGATGGGCGGGAGGGGAGGCGAGGGGGGGCAGTGGGTTCATCAGACCAAGCTGATCAATTTGATGTATAATCTGTGTGGGTGCGTATTTCTGTTATCCAAAAAGATGCTTGAGCTCTCTCAGCCAATCAGAGAGCAGGGATTGGGGGTGGGGCAATGGGTTCCTAAGACCAAGCTGATCAATTTGATGCATAATATGTGTGGGTGCGTATTTCTGTTAACCAAGAAGAATCTTGAAATCTCTCAGCCAATCAGAGAACAGGGATGGGCGAGAGGAGGGAGGGG
>SSNS01000022.1:550459-667853 GCA_006937985.1 Aphyosemion australe
ATAGCTCAAAACGGAGGAAAATCCGTCAGCTTTCATCCAGCGCAAGTCTCATTTCCCTCGGTTCTACGGTTCTCTCAGGACACGGCCTGAAGTCGAGCAAAGTCTGTTTTTGGCCCTATTCTTTTGAATGGGGGGAGGAGGAGACGTTCCTGAACTTTCCAAAATCGTACCTCAAGTTTAACCTGTGATTATAGAAAAACCGTAAAAGATATCAAGAAGCTGAAAAAATTTGAAATAGTTGAACTTCTTTTGAGTTTGTTAAAAGTTGAATGAAGTCTCTAGGTTGAAGTTAACCCTGGCAAGTAAGAGGTCAAAAAGATGAACGATTTTGTGCAAAATTGAGCGATTTTAAGCATTTTCCATTCATTTCAATGGGCTGAAAAATCGCAGAAAAAGCTGAATAAATCGGAAACGGTTGAAGATATCAATACCAAGAGATATAGCCGGAAAGAGCTGAACGAGCTGAACGTTTGATTCCAAACTTGCTGAAATAGCTGAAAAACTGTAGGAGGAGATACAGTTCAAAAAACGTACGGAAACTGAAAAAGTGGAGGAGGAGAAAAACAATACTTTGAATGCTTTACCAAGCATTCAAACTAATAATAATAATACATCAAATTTATATAGCGCTTTTTTAGGACACTCAAAGACGCTTTACAAGAGGGCAAAAGAAAACATAAACAAGTAAAACATTAGCAGCATATTACAAAAGGAGGATGGTTAGGGGAAGGCCAGTTTAAACAGATGAGTTTTGAGTAGTGATTTAAAAGTGGAGAGTGAGTCAGAGTTCCTGATATTTTGGGGTAGGGAATTCCAAAGGGTCGGGGCAGCGGCAACGAAGGCTCGGTCCCCCACGGTGCGGTGCTTTGTTCTGAACGGAGAGAGAAGATTGGAGTCAGCAGAACGGAGGTGACGAGTAGGAGAGTAAGGGTGAAGAAGGTTGGTTAGATAAGAGGGGGCAAGGTTGTGAAGAGATTTATAGGTGATTAGGAGCAGTTTGTAATGAATCCGGTGTTGAACTGGGAGCCAGTGAAGTTTTTAAGGACTGGGGTTATATAATCTCTAGTGCAGGTGCGGGTGAGCAGACGAGCAGCTGAGTTTTGGATGCACTGTAGTTTTTGTAAGTGAGTCCGTAGCGAATGCTATTGCAATAGTCAAGTCTGGAGGTAATAAAGGCATGAATGAGTATTTGAGCAGTGGTATGAGAGAGGGATGGACGGAGACGGCGATGTTACGGAGGAAAAACGATGTCCTGGTAATGTTATTGATATGGGATTTGAAGGAGAGAGTGGAGTCAAAGATGATACCCAGATTGCGGGCTGTACAGGATGGGGTGACAACGTGGCCGTCAATTATGAGGGAAACATTTTTGGCAGAAGATAGGAAGGATTTAGGACCAGTAATAAGTTCAGTTTTATTGCTGTTGAGTTTTAAAAAGTTGGTATTCCTCCAGTGTTTTAAATAATCCAGGCAGGCTGTAATAGTAGAGAGAATAACTGGGGTGATGGATTTGGTAGAGATGTAGAGTTGAGTGTCATCAGTGTAGCAGTGAAATTGAAGTCCATGACGGCGGATGATGTGACCAAGGGGAAGTATGTAAAGGATGAAAAGGAGGGGGCAAAGCACTGATCCTTGAGGGACACCATGGCTGACAGGGGCAGTGTATGATTTACATTTGTTAACAGAAACGAAATGATGTTGATCGGAAAGGTAGGAAGTAAACCAGTTAAGTGCTGAGCCAGTGATACCAATGGTTGATTGGAGGCGGTCAAGGAGAATAGTGTGGTCAATGGTGTCAAAAGCTGAGCTGAGGTAGAGAAGAAGCAGAATAGTGAGGAAACCAGAGTCGGAGGCAATCAGAAGGTCGTTGGTGACTTTTAACAAAGCTGTTTCAGTGCTGTGTTGAGTGCGGAAACCAGATTGGAATATTTCAAAGAGCTGGCCGGATTGTAAATATTGCTGGAGTTGATTAGCGACTGAGCGTTCCAAGATTTTTGAGAGAAGTGGGAGGTTGGAGATGGGTCTGAAATTGTGCATGTTGTCTGGGTTCGCCACCTCTAAACCCACGTTTCCCGTCATTTCCGTCCATGAATAAAACGCTTGCTGCGTATCTTTATACTCCTCCAGTCACGGGTGAATAAACGTTCATATTTTCGGAGTTTATCCGCCAGATATTCTCCAAGCTGCCACTAGATATCTTTGGCTCTCTTTTTACGTTTTTGGAGGGGGTAATGGTGGTGCTGGTGACGAATTTAAAGGAAGCGGTGTCCTGGCCAATCACAAGCTTGCGTTTGACAGATGTTTAGAAAAGTGAGCTCAACTCCGTCCGTCCTTGCATGCCTGTTGGAGAGCCCTTGCAACTATGGATAATGGCGCTGCGTGTCTCCAT
The DNA here is from genome assembly GCA_006937985.1 of Aphyosemion australe. Taxonomy (NCBI): domain Eukaryota; kingdom Metazoa; phylum Chordata; class Actinopteri; order Cyprinodontiformes; family Nothobranchiidae; genus Aphyosemion; species Aphyosemion australe. The sequence continues at coordinate 552,849 of SSNS01000022.1, forward strand.
ACAGACGCAGACGGAGAAGCATAAATTACACTTTAGCTCAGATGTTTAGAAGCAGCAAAATTCTTTACAATGGTCAGGGAATGTAACACCTGTACTCTGTTTTTATAAAAATTTGTTCTTTCCTTATATTTGAAATTTTATATTTATTGCAAAGTTGTGATTTAACAAATTTAGTGAACATTTAAGTATTTTTCAGGCTAATTTAAAGCTAATTATGACATTTTTTTTCACAACCATAAAACTTTCCAACATCAGGAAATACCCAAAAATATATTATTTTGTAAACTTTTAGGATTTTCTTAGATTTGTTTCTATCCCATCGACTGCTTTTATATCTACAATGACCATATTTTGTGACAAATTTCCTTTATCTTTATTTAATACTTGCTATTATTTGTCATCAGGTGAAAGTTCTTCAGGTTGGTTTGGATAGCTCACAAAATAGTCATTAGGAAAATACATTTTGTATTTATTCAGTGTCTTGTTTGCTGATCTGAAAGTGTTACAAAAAGAAAAACCAGGAGAAATCTGTAAGGGTGCAAAAAAATCTACAAAAAGTTTCTAAAGACTACAAAATGTTTACAGACAGTAAAACGTTCAGCTAGTTGCTATTTAGTGTGATTTATTTTGTTTAACCTTTTTTTAAGATTAGTCGTATCTCAGAATTGCAAAAAAAAAGAATACGTTCAAAATTTTAACAAAATGTTAAAAAAAATTTCATTTTATTTTATTTATTTAACCAGATGAGTTGATTGAGAACCCATTCTCATTTACAACAACAATCTGGCCAAGAGGCAGCAGCAGCAACAGAGACACAAGTAGCTTTGCACCAAAGAACAAACATAAAAGACTTTTCTCATATACAATATGTGCAATCAATCTAAACAGACTTAAAACTATCTTTAAGCACTCAGAAGCAGGCACATTGATCAGAAACTATTGAAACTAAACTAAAATTTAAATATAAATCAAATTTAAGTGTCTCTAAATAACAAAAAATGGTCTAACTTGAAAAGAATAAGATATAGTGCAAGAAGGCAAGGCAGCTTTATTTAAATAGCACATTTTATACACAGAGGATGTTCAGGTGTCCTCATATACTGTAGGTATTTAAAGAGGTTCGTCACAACTTGGCTTTTGTTTCAAATATTAATTAGACTGCAACAGTACAAATATGAATATATCTTTTGGCACAAATGGAATTCCGTAGACAAAGCCCAAAATCCATGAGGTTTTTAGAAGCTGGTGGTTTTAATGTTATGTTTCATGGGCTTTAGCTTCCAGCAGCTTCTCATTCAGCTCAATGACAGAAAATATTTTTATTCGCTACTTCTCCACTTTTAAAGATCCACCAGGGTAGACGAGAAAGTTATCACACAAACACAACTTGTGTGAAATGTTTTTACTCCTTCAGCTGGGAGCTGATCTGAGTGCAGCTGTTTAGTCTTCCAAACTCAAAACTAGTTGCACCAAAGATTAAAAAACTGTTTATAGGCCATTAAATCCATTTGAATTAGGACGGTTTGTCGATGTTAAACAGATTTTTAATGACGTGCCAGAAGAATACTTGAAGATGAGTCCGTATGTAACGGCCTTGAGGTGGATCAGACTTTTATTTGTCTTCATTGGGTCTGAAGTTGCTTTCTGAGCTCCTCAGCTGCTTCTTTGTCACCACATCTACAAAGGTAGGAGAATGGACACGATGGTGCAGATTTGCTAAGGAGGACGTGGAAAAAAACAGGAGTTACAAAAAAGTCATTAAAGTACTACATTATTTAAAGGTGTGGAACACTGAAAAAACCTTTTTAATGATTATTTCTGATTATAATCAGTCACTCTGAGTTTTCATGCAGGCTGAACATGAAAATAGTCTCCTACACCTATCTCCTGCATTAGCTTCTGATAGAAAATAGACGGTGAAACTCTAGGATTTGAAAAGTCTGACAGATCTACGTCACACTGTCACTTAACATTCATGGACTCACCCATCTTGGCTCATGACGGGGAAGGCTGTTGTTGGTTTAGCGTCCAGGAAACAGCAGAGAACTTCTCGGCTAGTAGAAGCTAACCGTTAGCATTAGCAACTCCACAACACAGCAGAACTCCAGGTTTGTGTAATTTGTGGAGATAAAACGTCAACGTTACAGCACAAACAAAGTCAGTGGTAGAGACGTGTTGCTGTTAGCCAATCAGAGATGTCCAAATATTCAAAATTCACATCATCATGGTGCTGCACGAGCAGCAGCCTGTTACAGCAGCTCTCGCTTCTTTACTTCTATTTTTATTCCTTCCTTGTCTTGTGTGGCGTGTTGCCTTTAAGGTGGGCATATTTTCTCTCAACCGCACGATCCACAGGAGTATTTTTGTGTTAATTTTTTTTACTGATTTTGGAACTTTTTGGGAACGTTCTGGGAAATTCCTTCAGCTCCATGCATGGATCTATGGTTTACACCAAGGATCAGCTGTTAGCGCTGCGGACGCCGACTCTCTTCTTCACGGAAAAGCTGGTTCTGCCCCTAGATTACGGAGGAAACGAAGAGGCTGCAGAGCGGGACATAGACTCCAGGATAGGAAACGGCGATGTAAACCATATTTGCCCTCTATGATTATGGGAAATGTCCGGTCCCTTCCCAATAAAATTGACAAGCTCACAGCGCTGATCAGACTGCAATGGGACTACAGAGAATGTACCTTGATGTTCTTTACGGAGACATGGATGAATGAGCTCATAGCAGACTCTGATGTTTCCCAGGAGGGATTTAAACTCACGCGGGCTGACAGGAGCGCAGAGAAGAGTGGAAAGGTGAAAGGAGGAGGGGCTGGCTGTGTTTATTAATGAGAGATGGTGCAAACCGGGGCATGTGACCACAACTCTGCACAAAAGACATTGAATTACTGGCTGTTGGTCTCCGGCCTTATTACAGTACATCCTGAGAGAGTTTTTGACCATGGGTCACCAACCTGGTTTCCACAGGCACCATGGTGACCCCAGGAACTATATTACCGGTATTAAAAGCAACAAGAAATCTATCCTTTTAAGACAACATTTTAAGAGAATGTCAGATTTACCAGTGTAGCTCTGGTTGGTGTTTTCATTCAGTAGAGTTTCAATTTCACCTGGAAAATGAGCACAAAACAGTTCATATTCACTCAAAGGCACACAGGGTAAGAATCATGAAAGGAGTAATCAAAGATCAACTCAGAGAAAGTTTGCTGGTACTGAAGTCATGGAAACACATATGTGTGTGTAAAACAATAAATCTTTGTGAGAGCTGTTATTAAAAAACATTATACTAAGGGTACAGTACGGTGGCCCTGAAAAGACAGGTAACACTTTCAAAGTCCTTAATGTTGATTTAAATAATCAACATATAAAGTTAGACGCATTGACGTAACTCACAGAAGCCCCCTAGTGGCTGGTTCAATAAATACAACATAAAAGCGCCTGTAAAATTGGAATATTTGGATTCATCTTCCTACAAAAGTAGACAGAGACAATATATTTATGAATGTGTTTTAAATGTTAAAGTTAGAACTGAGGTCAAAGGAATCTAAAAAGAAAAAAATGTTTTTTTTAAGTTAGAAGGTTTATGGTCAAACCATGAAGCTTGGAACAGTTTTTGTTTGTCACACCAAAGTGTGTGTGTGTGTGTGTGTGTGTGTGTGTGTGTGTGTGTGTGTGTGTGTGTGTGTGTGTGTGTGCGCCCGTGTTTGTGTGCCTTACTTTGACTGTCAACTTCTTGAATAGGTGGAAGGTCTGTTAATTATAATTAGGAGAGTGTATGTTAGAGGACTGAAACAAATTAATGTCATCAGTAAGTTTTTTTCCATATTTCAGAAACTTACTCGACCAAATCTGAAGTCCATGTGACTGTTCAAAGCTGCTTGTTCCTCCTGGAAAATAATTTTAATTTAGCTGCTGAATAGTTAATGCAATTAGAAATAAATACATTTCAATTTGCATTATACCTTTTAATGTCTCAGCGTCTGATTTATTCTCTACAGCTAGAGGAAAGAGCAACAGAAGAAAACATATGTTACAAATAATTATTATAATTTCCGTTGCTCAAAAGGCAAACTGTTCTAAAAAGTGATATTTGTATGATTTTCTATGACTTCTGAAAGAGTTGTGACATTAACAAACAAGCTCAACAGTCATATATATATATATATATAACATATGAAACAAATAATGTATAAAGTATTAAAGGTGCATGAAGTGAGAATTACATCCTGTGGTCAAATCTGGGTACTGCAGTCCACGTATCAAAACAAACCATTCTGCTCTGAGTGACCCCCCCACCCTCCCTTCGGATAAGAACCAGAACATTCTAGATGACAAGCAAAGTCGAGTCATACAGTAAGTTGATAAGTAGGTAAATACTTTTCACTGTAATATCAAGTTGTTGGTAATTGATAAAGTAGATTGAGATATTTTTAGAGCCAACATTTTTTTCTAATTCACATTGTTAGCTCATCTAGACTTCTTCACCTGATATTAGTGTATAACAAAAAGATTCTGTGGCTTTTTAGGGGTACAAGAAATAACTTCCGGGTCGCTCCTGTTATGGTTAACATTTTTTCCACAACTCTGCTATTTTTGGCAGACTAGTGTCAAGCTTGCTAGCTCAAACTTGGCAACATAAATATCATATCACTGGATGCCTTAACTGGGAGTGGACAGCGTCCATACATGGCGGCCATCTTACTTTGGACAGCTTACGTTCTGTTCTCAATGGTAGCAGATGGAAGGTGAGTGAACAACTTAAACAAAAACACTCTTAACTCGATTAAATATTAACGGATTTACAAGCGGGTTGCATTATTACAAACCTTATAACACATAGGCTTGATAGGACATACTTTCACATTTTTAAATTAATGGGCCAAATCCGTCATATTTTACAGCCACATCTCTGGCGTTAATAACAAATCAAACCGTTTGAAATTCGGTTGAAAATTTAGCAAGTTAGAGTTATTTAAATAGTACATTCACCATTGACACCAATGTTACGAAAGGGGGCAGCTGTCCGAGGTAAGATGGCCGCCGCGTAGGGACGTTCGTCCAATCGACGAACAGCGCGGGTAAGGCATCTAGTGATATATATGATATCTATGCTTGGCAACCCTGTGGGCTCAAATATAATTGGCTCTGGAACCAGGAAGTATGGAGGTGAGACAGATTGTAAACAAAGACTGAGGCCCAATCCCAATACTCGCATTGCGCCCTATGCCCTTCTGTGAAGTGCACTTAGAGGAGGTACACAGTAAGGCTTCGAGTGCGTAGTACACAAGTGTGCCGAATTGGGACAGGGAAAATTACGTCATCGACTGCGACACATGCCAGCATGCTGGTTGCTGTTTGTGCTACTTTTAAAAAAAATCTTTATTAACAACTTTCAGACAAACAATTATTTGACTAAATATAAATTCATTACTGTCCAAATTAAATCTTAGTCTAAAACATTCAGAGCATGAATAAATATCATTAATTTCTAAAAATAAATACATTTCTTTCATTTGAAAATACATATTTTCAGAAAAGGCACTTGAGCCGTTGCTCTGCCTTCTTCTCAAAATTCCCACGCAGCAATGGATTGTGGGTAATACCCTTGCCCAAAATCCACATTGATGCGTACTTGGGCGAAGTGTGGATTAAGGGCCGGAATATACTTTCTGTTTAACCTCATGTTGGTGCAGGCTGTGTCTTTATACTTGCTGCTACACAGCGCTGCACTGCATGTAGTACCGGAGTGTTCCACTAGGGGGAAAACGAGAGTACTCTGACTGGATAGAGAGCCGGGACAACCAAAACAAACATGGCGTCAATGAAAGAAGTCAGTAACTGGTTCATTTTGAGATCACGGCAGAAAAAAAAGACAGCAGCGGTATCGTAAGCCAGAGACGGAGTCACCATGGTGAGTGTGTCTCGCTCGTTTTGTCAACTCCACCTACTGGTTACTCGTATATTACAGTGTTAAGGCATGTCGCGTTGCGTTAATTTCGAGGGACACGCACAAATGACGCTTCAAATCAACGCAAACTACGTGTGGCAGCCATTTTAAACACACGTAAGCGTTGCTAAACAGCAAGTATATTCCGGCCCTAAGGATGCAAAAGGGGCGTGGTCACCTTCCGCACTTGCGAAGCAGGACACCTTATGCACTTGCATCCCTGGGCATAAGGCAATTGAAGTGCGCAAGGTTGGAAAAGCGAGTATTGGGATTGGGCCGTAGTCTCTTTGCTGCCTTTTTAAAAAGAGAAAAACTGACAAACCTCCAGTTGACTGAGAAGGAAATCTCTATCGATGTAACCTTCCTTCCAACATGATTGTGATTATTTTGATGTAGAATTCTCACTTATTGTACCTTTAAATATCTGAATATTTCCTCGTTCCCCCCAACTCAACAATGGTTGATGATCCTCGAACCACCTCTCCCTTTCTTATAGCCCTTTGCTCTCCAGTTTCCTTGTCACATCTCTCTGTTATCACCAGATTCTGTTATGTTTCTAATCTACAGTGATCTCTTTGATTCTAGCTTTGTGCATTTCATTTTTAATCTGAATTTGTTTAAATTGAGTTTTCCATCTCTGCTGTCTGTGTTTTGGGTCCTTTAATGAAATAAGGTGTTTTTGACCAGGGGAACCAACGACCATCAGAAAAATGAAATATTTCATAGACGTTTACATTCTTTATAAAGAAATGAGAAGTGTTTACCGTTTAGTTTCTGACTGGGAGAGCAGTCACTGACTGGGTGTACCTTGGACTTTTCTGTGAAAGTAAAAATCATGTCCTCTTCAAACTTAAAGATGCATTTATAAATGTAACAACTAGCTTGTGTTATTCTTTAGCTTACTGCCCAAGAGTTTTCTCCAATCGATTTGTCTGATCACAGCGGTGACCACGGTCAGCAGCACCACACACAGCAGGAACAACCAGATCACCCTGAACACACACCACCACTCACCTACAGGGACCAGAATCATGACATGAAAAGAAGATTTAAATGAATGTATGACACAATAAACGCCAAAACGATATGTTTTAATGGGTTTGAATTGGGAGCAATGGGAAAAAGAGCGATAGTGTCTTTTTTATCCTGTACAGCAGAAAATATGACACAGATGAAGCTTCAGGAATGATGGAGAACAGAAAAAAGGCAAGCCCAAACCAATACAGAAGACACAGAGGATTAGGAGGTGGTGTAGTCTTTGAAAAGCACAAAGGGAGAGAAAGTCACAGCTGAGATTTGAGTCAAGAGAAGGAGAATTGAGGGAAAATTGTTCTATTGAAAAAAACGAGCCCACTGAGAAGTGGGAGAGAGGGCAGCTCTGAATGAAATGAAAACAGATTGGCCTGTTTCCTTGTCTACTCTCTGCTCACTTCCCATCTCAAAGTGAAGCCACCGCGGACACACGGGGGAACAAAGAACCGCTCCCTCTCATCCTTACACCAACCTTTATCTATCCGTTTCCATGGCAGCTTTTCCTCTGCTGTTCCAGTCAAAACTGTTTGATTGGCGAGCCAAAGGCGGCAGAGGCTTTGATTGGCTGGTTTAGCTGTGGGAACGGGAGGAAGACAGCAGTAAAATGCCTCTCTCTGGCCTTCATCATCACCCGTTTGGTCCTCCTCAGGTGGGTGGAGGTGTAAGGAGCTGTCATTACTGTGGCCGTAGAAATTCAGATTCAGGATATCTGAATCGTTGAGTTGGAGTTCGACTGACACCTTGAAAAATGTGTCGAGACCTGAGGATCAGAAGGATTAAGACATTTTAGAGAGTGTCTCTGTGTAAATGTTAATATATACAATGTTAACTGTTTCAGATGGCTTAAGTTCAGAGAAACAGAGTTAACGTCCTTCAGGATTGATGAGCTAACAGCTAGGAAGCCATTTTAACAACTGCACTCTCCAGAGTTTCATAGCTGCTCGTGCAACATTGTTTTATAAACCTTTAACTCATTGTAACATGAAAGTGTCTTGAGTGTGAAGGTTGATAAATTATTGCGAGAAGAAAAATTCAATTTTTGACTTTAAAACAACAGCAATGTTCACACTAGCTGTTAGCTCGTCAGTCCATCTGATGTAAAAAATCTTCTTCCCCAAACAGAGATCGTCCAGGAAGCTATTGGCCTTAAGTTAGTTGTTTATAACACAGAAACACACATCAGAATCAGCTCCTGACATTTAAAGGAAGATGAGCAGCGAGCTTGTGCTGCGGTTTCAGCTCTCCTCTGTCACAGATGTTGAGCCTCATATTGGATTTGTTTGGAAGTAACTTACACTTTTTCTGAGGAAGAAAATCCTGTATTCTTTTACTGGGATGTTAAATCAGCTTACTTTTATTCAGGGCCCTTCTGTTGTTGCACATTTCAAACTGCAGTAGATAACATTATTTTGTAATGTATTTATTTGTGTGTATATAGACATAGACACTAGAGATGCTCAATCAGGTTTTTTGGTGCCGATCATAAATTCTATAAACTTTCTATGTATGTTATAATGAGTGTTACAGACTCCATGATCTTGGGAAAAAATGGACAATAGCATCACCTTAAATGACCTGTATTAGTTTAGACAAAAATGTGTTTTTACTTTTTCAAGAGAAAAAAAAGACTTGCAGCACAATCAGTGTGTTTGTTTCTGACCACAACTTCTATACGGCTCCTATTCACAACCCAAGGTTTGGAACTGAAGGAGCCTCTTGGATGAGAGGCAAAACATCTTCAAGATGATAGAAATAAGGAGACGTGGACACAAAACCATGAACAGAGACGATAGAGTATACACATTGGATCACGCATGGGACAGTGTCAACAGCAAGGAGGACGCGGGCAGTAGAGGGCGACATGTCTTCTTCTGCCCGCGGATAAACAAAAGTGATGCCACCAACCTGGCTAGCTGAAACATGTCAGCTTCAAGGTAGAACAACTATCTTTTTACTGGGCTGTGTTAAAAAAACAACAAAGTAATGGATTGTGAAGTGTGTGTGTGTGTGTGGGGGGGGGGGGGTGTTGATGCCGCACACAGGGTCTCCACCGGCTACAAAGTATGAGTGGCAGGTAATCGACTGGTCTGATCAGCTCTGAAGGGCGTTGATCGGAATTTGCCGATTACGTGGAAATCTGCCAATTTTGATTGGTGGCCTATCGATGGGAACATTCCTAATACATACACATAGGTCAAGTGTCTTGCCCAAGGACACAACAACAGAATTCTCTGCCAGGAGCCAGGATCCATCCTACAACCTTCTGATTACTGGACAACCCACGCTACCTCCTGAGCTACTGCTGCCCTAAGTCTAATTAAAACACACTTCTCATCATGGTTACTAGTCCTGGTTGAACCCAATATTTTATTTTTATTATACAAGCTGTTTTTTTATTTTCATTTCATGCTTTTATTGCTTTATCATAGAACATAAAGTATGTGTTGCTGTTTTGATTTAAGTTATTGTCTCTTCTTCCTCAGCAGGAAACCAACTTATCTTGTAGAATAAGAAGCCTGGGCCAGTTTTATCTGCTTCCAGTCATTAGAGATAAAAGATAAAGTAATAGAATAACCCAACAAAACAAAATGACTGATTCATCCTGTCATTTAACCTCGAGGCACCACGAGAAGAAAATCTTGGAAATTCATTACTGTCGATTTGTTTTGAGTCTGGATGAAGTCAAACCTAAGCTGCTCCTTACTGAAACAACTTGTGTACCTGAAGCTGAGACGTTGTGGAGTTCCTCCATGTTCTTGTCTGCTTCACACAGGAACCAGCTCCTTTCTGGATTTGTTGTGGTTCCTTGAGCTTCAGACATCCCGTCTGTTCTGTTGCTTTGATTCTTCTGAGTGCAGATGTGCTCCCACGTTTCAGGAGCTGGACTCCAAAAACCATCACAGATGTCTTTCCTCTTTTCTTCAGCATCTCCAGGCCTCCTGATGCTCTTATTCTCACAGAGTTGGTGGGGAAGGCAGAGGAAGTTTACTCTTGATGCTGAAAGGATGAGGAGAATGGAGATTAAATCAGTGAGGGGAAGCAGGCTCTTACCCCCAGGTTGTAGCATCATGGAGAGATGCTCTGAGGGAAGACGGAAGATAAAGGAGAAGGCAAACAACTGTCAGTCATGGCTGGATAAGACTAAGTTTGGACCTTATCTCCACCGAGATGAAACTCGATATAATAAAGTTTACTTCTTCTTCCCTGCTTCCTTGTTAAGGCTTCAAATGGATCAACAACATGAAGTCCATCTGTTGTTCTGGATGACCCACCTGAGTGTGTTCTGAAGAACTCTGGGAGGCAGATGATGAAGGCGAGGATCACAAGAAGTAGAAGTTTGGTCAGCGAAGCTTTTGTCATGGCTGTAAAACAAGGTCTTACACACACACACACACACACACACACACTGGCTCAAAGCGACACACTCTTCACATGTGTGTCTACTTCCACCTTCACACACACAAACACCTGCTTTCACATCATGTTTGGGTCCATCAGAGTCACTCTGAGAAGTTTCAAGAAGCTCCCATGATTTTCTTCATGAATACGAAGGCGACAGCGTGTGTGCAATCTACAAAGCAACTTCACTTCCTGGTGCACTTCCTGACATTTTCTCAGAAATGGTGAGAAGCAGAGACAACAAAAAGTTTCTGTCAGCTGAACGTGAGTACAAGAAATGTTGTTTGTCTGTTTGGTGAGCGATGTGTTCTTTCCTGTGAGGACTTAAATTATGTTTTCAGACATTTATGTTTCATTTTGAGCACCTTATAAAAAAGTAGAGTTCTAAATGTGCAAACAGTCATCAGTAAGTGTGAGTTCCTCTATAACAGCACATGTTAGGGCTGCTTGATGGTCTGGAGCATACAGGCGTGTGTTTACAAAATCACAGATAGAAAGTACAACTCTGACTTAGCTATAGATGGGTTTTACTGTAAGTGTCATTGAAAGCAAATAAGATGGTGACATGGTTTTGAGCGACACAGAAAAAGAGCAGAAACAAACAGATGTTTGTTTTTAAACGATAAACATGGTCAAACAGAACAACGTGGTCTCGGACCAGCTGAACCTCGTGTTTCATCTGCTGACAAAAAGAGGAAAAATAAAACTTTTCACAATTCAAAAAAATCATAAATACCTTTTTCTCATATGTAACAGCATCATTTAGTTCTGAGAAATCATTTTCTGACATAAAATCTGAGTTTTTTATTTATTTATCTGTAGATCAATTTTTACCACATTTTAGGATAAAACATATGTCATAAAACATGATCAAAGAAAACAGGGTTATGGCACATACACACACACACACACACTTGGTCAGCCCCATAAACACAGTGACGAGTGTGTTTGGCAGGTGGAGCCTTATCTCTCTTCCACAGCAGCTTGCTGCTCTCAGGACTCGCTCAGTGGCTCATGAAGGAGCACACAAGCTGCCAAAGAAAACAAAAAACTCTCCTCCTTTTAAGATTCAGCAAACCTGTTTGGTATTTTTGAGCATTCTCACATTCTTACAGCAAACGGCTAATTTAATGACTCCATCAGAAGTTACCTGAAAACAAATTTGACTGATTAGCTGGTCACTCGTTAGTCAGGTGAGCATGAGACTCATTATATTTTATTCTTTATTTTTAACTTAGGTTTTGCAATTTATTAGGGATGGTTTTTCAGTTATTTAATTGTCTATACTGGCAAAAAAAACACACCTTAAAGGTGGAATATGGAACAATTTAATAAAAAGCTATATTTAAAAAAAAAAATACCTCCACGGAGCGTTAAGAGGTGTGCAGAATGAATGTACAGTTTTTCCTTTAAAAGCTAAAAACAATAATCAAATTTTAATTTTGATGGGCACGACACTGGGTTTATGTTTACATCTACCAGCCACTAGAGGGCACTGTTGTGGTAAAATGTCCACTCAGCAAGGCGAGGCTGGGACTGTGTAAAATGGTGGACTCGACAAGTCAAGCAGCTGATTCTGAGCCCAGAAGATGTTCTAACGGTAAATACTGTTGTAGAATAAACTTATTAGTAGAAATGAGTCCTTATCCTGTACGATTCGTCACTGGACATGGTGCTGGCTGGTCACTTCACGTATCAGCAGTGAACCAACACCCCGACGGCTGGAAAATGTGTTCTGTTATTGCAATACCACCTCTGAACACTAGATGTCGCTACAGTGTCCGTGTTCCATATTCAACTTTTAAGTCTTTTTAAAATCAAAATTATTTTTGTCATTTCTTTGTATAGTAACACAGCAAAGGGTTTGAGAAAAGAAACTGCAAGAAATTATTCTGAACAAATATTTCCATTGTTGGGTCAGAATTAAAATCCCTGACCTCAAACCAGTTAAAACATGAACTTGTGCCAACAAACCAAACTTGAACAAACTACCACTTCTGCCAAAAACAGTGGTTAAACATCATCCAGAATCATGCCAGAAACGTGTTGATGGCTTTAAAAAACCACGGTGCATGAATATAGTGTTTGTTTTTATTTGTGCTTGAGTGTGTGATTTAAGCCCTGTGAACATGAGAAAATCCACAGTAATGTCAACCTTGTTGTTGTTTTTAAAAAGAAGTTTGTTGTATAATTATTCCACCTTGGAGAAAAAGGGTTCAAATGACTCAGCAAAGGCTTAAAATGAATGGCATTCATGCTCAAGATGAGTGCAGCTGTATTTATTATCTAAAAGTAAAAACACCTTTGAGATGAAGCTGATTGTAGGAGGACACAGCTGGTGGTGATGCACACCAGCTGTGATTCCTGATTTCAGCACAACCTGCAGGCCAGAAGCTGCTTTGAGTGTGAGAAATCTAATTAGTCATAACTGCAGCTGATTGGCTGACGACCCAACTCTCAGCCAGGCCGTGAATTAGGTATATTTTATAGACTGAAATGCTCCCGAGTGCTAGATTTGAATGTTTTTAATACTCAGAGTGCTCTTCTGAAGGTAAACATTGCAACGGCATTAAAGTTCTCATAAATCTTTTTGTTTATCGACTGTGTTCCACCGACTGATGATTAAGAAGTTTTGTTTTCATTTGCTGAACTTTTAGAAGTGTTCATGAACTCTGTCACCCCTGAAATCAATTACAGAACTTAGTTTACAATAAACACGCGCTTTAGACTTTTGCTCTGCTTTAAAACATTTATATTTATTCATGAAGTTAAACAGGTGCTTTGTTTTAAGTGATCTGTCTTGTTCAGCTAACGCTACACATCTATCACCTCTACCGCCGTGGTCTGTGTGTGTGTGTGTGTGTGTGTGTGTGTGTGTGTGTGTGTGTGTGTGTGTGTGTGTGTGTGTGTGTGTGTGTGTGTGTGTGTGTGTGTGTGTGTGTGTGCACGCGTGCATGTGTTTATGTGCTGTGTGTGTTTATGTGCATGTGTGTGTGTGTGTGTGTGTGTGTGTGTGTATGTGTGTGTGTTTATGTGTGTGTGCACGCGTGCATGTGTTTATGTGCATGTGTGTGTGTGTGTATGTGTATGTGCTTGTGTGTGTGTGCATGGGTTTATGTGCGTGTGTGTGTGTTTATATATGTGTGAGCGCGTGTGTTTATGTGCACACATTCACGTGTGTGTGTGTGTGTGTGTGTGTGTGTGTGTGCATGCATGCATGTGTCTGTGGTGCGTTTGTGTGTGTTTATCTGCGTGTGTGTGTGTGTTTATGTGCATTTGTATGTGTGCGTGCGCATGCAAGTTTGTTTTTGTGTGTGTGCATGCATGTGTGTGGTGCATTTGTGTGTGTTTATCTGCGTGTGTGTTTATGTGCGTGTGTGTGTGTGCGCGCACACGTGTGCATGTGTTTATGTGCATTTGTATGTGCGCGTGCGCATGCGAGTGTGTTTTTGTGCATGTGTATGTGTTTATGTGCGTGTGTATATGTGTGTGTGTGCGCTTGTGTGTGTGTGTGCATTGCTGCAGTAATCCAACACAGAGGTGAGCCATAACAGGTTGATGTTAGAGATTTAGGCAGCAGGGAGGATGCTAAAGATCAGGTGACTTTTAACGCATCTTTCTCTTTTGTTTCAGACATTAAATGAAGGGTTTTCAGTCGTCTCCAGTGTGTTCTCGCTGAAATGTCTGAACTTAATCCTGGTGTTTTCAGACGGGCAAAAACAGCACATTCAGAGATTTTAAATTCCCTTTTATCTTGAACACACAGGACGAGAGTTGAAACTTTAGCCTGTCTGTTTGAAAGGGATTGTTGTTGAAAAGATCAGAGAACATTTTCATTTGTGTGCAACCCACAGCAGGTGAACTTCTAAAAGATCAATGTTCTGTGATTCAAATTAAAGTTTTAAAAATGAGTTTTAATTGTTTTTCCAGGAAATAAAACACATAGTAACTATTTAGATTTTCATGAGACTGGATAAATTTGATTCATATTCTGTTTTCATTTTAGACATTCATGTAATGTCGTTCCAGAGAGGACTGTCAGCTGCTTTGGTCCAAACAAAATATGTTTTTTAGTTGATTCAATCTTTTCATCAGACTTCATTTATGGAGCAGAGAGGAAGACAAAGTGCTTTAAAATGGAACAAACACAGAACTATTGAATCAAATAAAGTGATGACTGCAAAAGAATAAAGGATAATGATCATAATAAGAAGGAACCAAATTTCAAAATAAGACAAGTTCATTGGCTGACTTATTCATTTATTAATAGATTGTTTATTCCCCAGTTGATTTATCACTGAGAATGACCTCCTGGTTCTTCCTCCGGCCCCCCTATAATAAAATACATGAACAAATATTAGATGGACTGGCCTGTAGTTAGCTAAAGACATAGGGTTTTGTTTTTACCAATTGGAAAACACTTTAACTGTCAAACTTGTAATTTTAAACAACCCAATCGACCTGCATGTGAGGTAAATCTCATGTGAGGTAGGGCGAAGGCTCTGGAAATACCAATCTGGATTTTAAACAGTTAAAATGGAACAAGGAGACACAGATGGAATAAAGTCCTGACAAAAGTTGTGCTTGAGATGGAAAAGCACCAAAGTCATTCTCAGGGTTATTTATAGGTTTCTTTGGTAAGACTATAAATAATAAATAATCTAATAATAAATTATTTTATTTTATTTTGAAAGGCAAGACCAGTTCCAAAGAGGCTCATAAAACACCTTTAATCTCTAAAACTTTATATAAATTCATTTTTAAACCTTTGCACTGATGTAAATATTGCATTACAAAGTTATTTCAGGAACATCATGATTTCATCTGCTAAACACTCCATGCAAATAACCACACAACCAGGATTCTAACCTGCAGCCTTCTCGCAGCAAAGCAACAGTGCTACTATGCAACAAAGAATTTACTACTAGAATATTTTATTGTAAATGTTGTAAAAGCTAAAAATAATTGTGGGCGTGGCCAGCTCCAGCTTGTTCTCTTAAGTGACAGAGCCCTGAAACGGCTCATTCTGGAAGGTACTGAAACTATCAAGAAAAACTGATGAAATTGCTTCATGTGAGAGGGATTTTGTCTTAAGAACTTCATAAACATGTTTTGTGTCAATCGACCATAAAACTATTATCACTTGAGAAAAAATGTCTTTCTATGTCCTCTATAAACAAAACCACACAAACGTTAATTAGAGTCAAGTAAAGATGGAGGCTAATTGCACGCCCCTATAAACAAACATATTTAATGATGTACACCTTGTGTATTGATTGTTGGGGCTTTTCTTTGAAAGAGTTTGAAATCACACAAGTTAATTAGAAGGCAAAAAGTGGAGAAAACACAGGGAAAGACATCTGAGCCTGTTTTTGCTTTGGAAATCTGAGCTGGAGGAGAGGGAGTTAGAGGAAGAAGGATGAGAGCGTGATGATTTAGAGCTGTGTCAGCAGTGAGGCGTCGTCTGGCTCCCCGGAGACCAAGCTGCTGTGAAGCTTTATGACTTTTTATGGAGAAATTATGATGTTTCACAAAGAGATTATGATTATGGGCGATGCTTTAAAGGTGATGAAGAGTTCCAGACTCATCCTCCTGCAGCTTTAATCTATAAGTCTGTCTGAATCACAGGACTTAATCGTTCTCGTCCCTTCCTTCCTGCTTTGATCACTGAGTTTTAGAGGATTTTTTTTTAAGGGACATGTTTCTGTTTCTGCTCATGTGTAAAGAGAGGCTGTGTGCACTTCCAATGGGCGAAGCAAACCCTAAAATGGACGAAAGTGGAGTGAATTGTCAGAAAACTCTCATAGAGCTGCATTTCTTTGTGTTTCACCTTCTCTCTCCTTCTCGCCTTTCCTCTGCTGTAACCTTTTCTGGTGAGAAAATGCCATGTCAATAAAAGCTTTTTAACATGAGGGAAAAAAATCAATGTTCTCTCCGACTGCAGCTTTTATCAAGCGCAGCTCTCAAACAACTGTGTGTTTCTGCTTCAACACACCAGGTCTTTGATCCCTAATGGTCAGGTTAAAAAGAAAACCTCATTTAAATTTACATTAACGTTGAAGCACACGTGCTGCATGTGAGACTTTAAAATGCTTTATCGGTCACCATCGGCTTTTATTATCCAGGGTGGAAATGAAAACTTGCAGTGTTGCAGTAAAGCGCTCAATAAAAATCCCATCATAAAAACAAAACAAACACACTAAAAGATGAAATTAAAACCCCTCAATAAAAAGCACAATAAACAAATGCATCACTATTTATCTCGACATCAGTTAGACAATAAAATAAATCGGCTACTAAAATGACTAATCTCTGCTCATTAGATGGCTTTTAGCAGGGATTTTTGCTTTAATTTATTCTAGAAACACAAAAGGAACAGAAAAAAAATATTTATTCACTTAATTTCTTTTTAATTGTCTGCAATGAGCTTTTTTTATAAGCTTTATTTAACCAGGAAGTTCCCATTGAGTCTGAAACCCAAAACTCTTCCCAAGAGCTTTTGTTTCACACGAGGCTGCTGTCGGTTCTTCCTTGGATCGCCACTGGTTCTGACCCGCTGCTGCAGACTGGAAACATAAAAGCTACAGTAGCAGAGATGCAAAGCCCGGTTTTAAAGCCAACCACTACATTGTCAGAGTCATTCACATCTGTATGCGTTTCCTTTTGTTTCTGCGTTCAACACACTAGCTTCCCTGAGAGAACGTTGACCTTTAACGTATTCTGTCCTCTGAATAGTCAATGTTCTTCACCCTTCACCTCTGAGTGATCACATGTGCTGTTCTGCACTTCATCTAAACACAATAAAAACCATTCTCTACCGAATTTAAAGTTCGGGCACAGACGTTGTAGATTATAAGACTTGATCATTCATATCAGAATTTGACAGAAAAGGTGTGAATACTGATGGGTGGATTAGACATTTTACTGGCAGCTTTTGGATCAGCGCAAAGACTCCTGTCAACCAGTTTATGTCTCTGCTAACTGCAGTACTGTTATTATTTTGGCATGGACCACTGATGGGACCATCTAGCCCAGTTTGATTATTCTGACACATTCTGAATGATCCTCAGCCATACAGTGATTTAATTTTCTCTTTCATCCAGTCGGCTCACCAGATGCATGCTAAATGCTCCTTTGTGCTCCGGTGTGGTGGAACGGTGAGACCTGATGGCCAGTTATGCCTTGATGAGCTGCAGTGTCAGCGTCCTCTAAATGCTCCCCCTCCTGCAATTATCCCACCTGCTGCTGATTAATGCTTCGTCTGCCGCTCCAACAAGACCTCCTGCCTGTTCCTCCTCTTCTTCTGATTACTAAACCCTCATTTTTATTCCAGGTCTGTCTCATTCGTCCATGTTTCTTTTATCCTTCAGCCAACTGCAGACATACTCTTGGCTGTTGGAATACAGATGCCATCACAGCTGCAGCTTTGCAAAAATGTCCTCGGATAAAACAAATATAAGGTGTGCAATCACTTTTTAGATTCTTTTTAGTCAGTTTCAAGTCATTTAGTTAATTTCAGAAGGGCATAAACACCTTTATCCAGGTTTGAAGATGCTTTAGTACAGTAGCATGCAAATATGTGCTCACATATGTACTTTTTAATCAGTGGTGATGTCTCAAATCAAGCAGGACAAGATGATCAGGAATGACTTTCACTTTGTTTGTCCACATCATGCTCTCTATGACTAATAGCAAAAAGTGCAAACCAGTAAATGTTGCCTGACTTCTTTTAATATTACATTTATTACAGGCACACTTGGCAGTTTTGGCTTGCTTTTAGCACCTCCTAGTGATAGCAAAAGTGAAACTTATCTCCTCGCTGTGCGTTAGTCTTTTAACACCTTAATCTAACTGCTGAAATGTCTCCTCAGCCTTCATTAGTGTCTACAGGAGTGGTTCATCACTAAATCAAACAAATCAGCTGTGTTCATGATCTAAAACATGCAGGAAACATGCTGGAAGCAGACTGCAGCACCAGGTATGTCAGCTCCTATTTTCTAAGTCCAGCAGGGACCGGACCGGCACTCTGAAGTTGCAAGTGCGGTATTCTGGCCACAGAGGGTGGTAGGAGTCTGAGTGACATTTCATTCACTCTGTAAAGGGTCATTTTAGCACATACTGGCTCAAGAAGATTATTTAAAAATGTGAAAAAGTTGCATAGAATGGTTTTAACATATTATCTTCTAACCAAGAAATAAATGTATCATATTTACATATTTGATTCTGAACCCAGTTATTGCAAACCTGCAAAGTTTCCTTTCTGTTCATCTTACAAAAGAAACCCTGTGAACTACTTCAGTAAGATTTAATTTGGATCAGCTAAAATGATGTGAAACATAAACATGCTGTTTTTTTATGTTTTTAGGCCGTTTCCATTTTAAACATAATGAAAGTGTGCTAAATTTAAGAAAAGTTGGCTAAGCATCAAAAACTGTCAATTTACACTTGATGTCCCACACTCATCCACCTCATTCATGGGCATGGATGTCAGGCTGCTGCAGCTAAATCTGGCAGAAAGGGATTGCAGATGAGGAAGTGGTATCATGATGACAGCCAGGGTGCATAGATCTGTGTAAATACTGATAAAACATGCAGAAGACCAGGATCGAACACCTCGACTCCTATGGTCCAGAGGCAAGTTACCTACTGCAGAAGCTTCATGTTCTAGAACACTGTTTCTACTTTACTTAATGATGATGCATTGTCATCTTTCACCGCGTTGTGTTGCACATTCCCAGGACTAATGGTGTCTGTGACGCTCTTGCATGTTACTTTGCTGGCTGGATGTGCCCTGCTGACAAAGCACCGATTCAAAGACCTCTATTTGTCTTTGAATATGAATTAGAAATCTAATCATATGTGATAACAGCATAAATTCATCCCTGGATGAATAGAAAATGGGTGAACCTACAATATTGTGTTGATTATGGCTGCTGTGATGCAAAGGATGTCTTTAGGAGACTGAAGAGGAAGCTTTTATCACTTTTATATATTTAGTTATGAAAACACACATTATGCTCACTGGTCAACACATCCGTCACAGTTTGTTCTTTTTTTCAGACTTCAAACGTCCACAGATAAACACATGTACCACATGAAAACCCTCAATATAAGGAATTGATCCTGCATCGATCAGTCATCAGCTTCCTCATTAGTTAATGAAAGATCTCCCCACAGGATGTAAATGTTTTCTAATTAAGATCCAGTTAGAGATTGTTTTTACTGTCTTCAGCCACTATTATATTATTCATTGATTTCCCTCTGTTCCTCTTTTTTATCCATCCCTCTTATTAAATTTCTTGTTCCGTCCATCTTTGTGTTCTCTCTGCAGTCTCAGAGGGTTATGGATCAATCATTTGTGGGGGTAAGGTGACCTTCTTCACAATGACCAACTCAAGAATCTGCTGAATAGAGCACACTGGCTAATCCAAGGGCTAAAATACGTCCGAAAATAGATAAATAAGTTTAGCATAAGATAATGCTGAATGCTTTTTAGACACATTCTTAATGATAAACACTAGTGGAGCTTAAATTTACGTCACAAACCCCTGCTGTACTCAGAATTAAGCAACTACATTTGCAGGGAATTAAACTAGATTTACAAATATTGAAACCAAAATTAAACAAGCACCCTCTAGTGGCTGGCTGCAGTATAAGCGTTAAGCCCCGCCCCTCCATCTAAGACAATCTGTTGATCCATGTAGTTTTTCCCTTGCTGCTGCGCAATATTAATTTTCTTTATATCTGTAGTCATAATTACTTATTTATTTCTTAATTAACACTATGATTGTGTTCAGATGACTAAACCACTTATTAAGGCTTCTGTAATGAACAACAAATAGCAAAAATCATTCATTCATATTTTATAAGACAAACAGCTTCTGGAGGCAGACAGAGCCCCACCGCTGCATCTCAAAGCAGCATTGATATATTTCTTATGTCAAAGATAAAATAAAACTCTTGTGAGATTTCTTTGAATAAATTCTCAAATGTCAACCAAGAAAAAAGGTTCTACCATATGGAGATCTCTCCCACAGAATGAAAAATACAGCTGAGGTGGCTTGTTTTAGCTCCAGGCTTTTCTTAAAAACGTTAAGTTTTAACTCATATTTTAGTGGTTTAGACAGAGTGGAGCTGCATTCGATAATGTGTTTTTACAGGTTTGGGAATTCTTTTTGATGAGCCCTTATAAGAATGTTAGGGTTAGTTAGCACATACCTGAGGAACGACCACATCTTCATTTTGCAGATCACAATAAGACTCACGTATTTCCCACTCAAATCTCGAGTCAAGTCTCGAGTCATTTGGCCAAATTTGTGATTTCTTTAAGAATAATAAAACATGAAAGTATTGATGCTTCTAAAAGTTCAGAAAACAAGACTTCTTACATTACATTTTCCAATAAATATAAATATATGTTTTAACCCCTACTTCCTGGAGGCATCAGCAGCATGGAATGGAGGCAGAACATTGCTGCTTCAAATAGAATCCTTTTTAGTCTACGGGGGGGATTCAAACCAGCTGCAATGCTGAAATTTTCAGGTGCGTCCCAGAAGCGGCATGCCACTGCGCCGCTAAAGATAGGATCGGGTTCTATTTTTGCCGCAAGCCACTTCTGGGACACGTCAATTTCCGCACTTAACATAGGGCTAGACAGGAAATCACATGTGGTTTCAGTGTAAAACATTCAATAATTTTCAAAATAAAAGTCTATTGCAGCAATGCGATTTCATATCTATGAAGATTACATCTATACATGTGACCTCACGGTTTATTAACTTACCACATCGTTCGATGAAGTGCAACGGTTTGTTTTTCATGGCTTTAATCCTGGCAGTGGAGAGGAACATTATATACGATATCAAACAGCGATGTCAAACGTGAGTTCCTTCTTTTTGGTTTAATGGCGGATGGCATAAACGAACCGTGACCTTTTGAAGTCTCAAGGGATTTTGTGATCTCGTGAGTCCAGCAAGCAGCACGGCAGAGAAAGCCGGTTTGCGGCTGAGATTCTCCCGGTGTGCACTGGCATGCAGCGAAACTCGCAAGCAGAGGTGGGAAGTAACGAAGTACAAATACTTCGTTACTGTACTTAAGTAGTTTTTTTAGGTATCTGTACTTTACTTGAGTATTTTTTTTTCTGACAACTTTTTACTTTTACTCCCTACATTTGAGCACAAATATCTGTACTTTCTACTCCTTACATTTTCAAAATGGTCTCGTTACTTCGACACATTCCTCACGTACTGCACGTACTACGCAAATTACACGTATATCGATGACGTCACGGTTACGTAAAGGCGGAAACAAAACAGAAGGAAAATCAACGGATCGGCTAAGGCGTCCGGTGGGAGCACGGTTTGAGATACAGAACGACACTAAAACATGGATGAAGACGGCGGCCTGAGAAATGCTGCAGATCTGGAGGAGCGATGCATTCATCATCCTTTGCCTTATTTAAAAGAACCTTTTAACGTTGTTGGCTCCAAGAGCGATTCGTGGCGAATGCGCTGTGTTTTGTGCCAGCCTAAAAACCACGAGCTTCTGCATTGAAGAATTCACCATCAAACCGGAAAAACACATACAGGTAAGCGTGATGTTTTTTTAGCTGCTGCTGAGCTTTGATGTTTTTAGGGCCACATTGGAAACAAGTGTTTTACGTGGTTCAGAAGCCTCATGGCCTGAGGGTAAAAACTTTATTGCAGGCAGGGGGTCAGAGGGGAGAAGGGAGGGGTGTGGAGAGTTGTTTTACAGGTAGACCTTTTGTGTCGCAATGGGGTTTGGGTGAATCGGTTGGAGGTGTGAATGGCTGTTTTTAAATAGAGGATGAGTGTTGAAACGTTTTCAAGATAACAAAAGAAATCAAATTACCTTCATTTCAAACTCTATGGATGAAAATGTCCCGGATGACTGAGAAGCTAAACAAATGTATTTTTGTCTTTTGACAGGTTCACTCCTGCTGAGACAGCCTTTCTGAAAGAATAGCAAAGACGATGAGTCCTTTTGCAAAGGCAGTCGATGTTCTTCAGGGAGAGGCCAGTGTGCAAATGGGATGGCTGATACCCACAATAACACTGCTCAAGAAAAAGCTTCAGCACCTTCCTCCAAGTTCTGTGGGCCTTTGATAGATGCTCTTCATGGAGGACTTGATAAGCGTTTCAAACAGATGCTTGCTGATCCAGAGCTGATTGCTGCAGCTATTCTTGTCCCCAAGTTCAGGACATGTTGGACAAGTGACAACAGTACCCTGAATCTCGGTGAGAGTTAAGAGTTTTTTCTGTGAATTATCCAGAAAATATTGGATGAATGATTTTCCTACAATAACAAGAGAAAATCACATTTAATTTTTGCAAAAATGAAAAACTGATGTGATGATTTAACCCATTAATTATTGTGGAATATATTATGAATTACAACAAAAGTAAATGATCAGGTCCCTATGACTTCATGTGATTAGTTCAAACTTAGATGATGAAATTCAGAATGTAAGCCTGTTTTTCATACTTTAATTGGTTTGCAGCAAGTTAGCTGTTATTTTAATTGAGGTGATGAATTTGGTGGTAAATTATCTAATCTTTTTCATTTTGTCTTTCATAGGTCTTGGTTTCATCAAAAGTCATCTGAAGGTGCAACCCATGGTGCATCCAGGTGACATCATTTTCTTCAGGAGGAGGACTTCTTTTGCACCATCAGGCAGGGCAATGTTCAGGAAAACTCCAAGCAGCTGGAGTCCTACCTGGCCTGTTCATCAGATTCTATGGATGTATTGAAATCTTTTCCAGCAGTATGCAATTTGTCACTGAAGCTGAACACACCTCTGCCTGCTTCAGCTGCTTGTGAGAGGCTTTTCAGCACCGCATGACTCATTTCAGACCCAAAAGGGGTGTTGATGCAAAGAACTTTGAGAACTAGCTTCTGATGAAGCTCAATAAAAGGTTTATTTAGTCTCAGAGTTAATTCCTCTCAAAAAGAAAAAATACTTAGATTTGAAGTGAACTTGATTCCATGATCACAATGTTTTCAGTCAAGTTGCAGAAATTGAAAACTCTTTCAGTTAAATGCCCCATATGTGGTGATTTTTTAAAGAGAAGCCTTTTGAGGATTGGGGTAGGTGTGCACAAGCAAATGCTTACAGAAGCTTTACAGCTTCAGCCTACCTCTTTTGAACACACTGTTATTTTTTTTTATGTAAATGTCAATGAATGATTTCTGTGTTGTTGAAATAAAGTTCTCAATCCAATCCAGAAGTTTTTTTGTTATTTACGGTAAAAAAATTTTTACTTTTTACTTTTCGTACTTAAGTACTTTTTAGAGCCTGCACTTTTTACTTTTACTTAAGTAAATAAATTCACTTAGTACTTTTACTTTTACCAGAGTAGTTTCTTACACGGGTATCTGTACTTGTACTTAAGTAAAAAACGTCAGTACTTTTGCCATCTCTGCTCGCAAGTAAACCATTCCGCTGCGCTGATGCTTCCAGTGTGAAGTAGGGGCCAAAGTTAAAGTCCCATCAGTTGTCACACACACTCTGGTGTGTCGTGAAAATTGTTCTCCGCATTTGACCCATCCTCTTGAGGAGCGATGAGCTGCAGACACGGCCGCACTCGGGAGCTATTAGCTAATAGGATGCAGTCCTTGAATTTAGACACATTTGACCCGTTTGAATTTGGATACACCCATGTCTTCTTATAAAGGGGGCAGGACTTTAAAATTGTTCTTTAAAACTTTGCAGATGGGCGGCATGAAAAGAAATGTGATAGATTGACTGGATATGCATCATCCAGAGTTTTACTTGGGCCTGAATTTTCTCCTAGAAATATCACCTCCAGTGATAGTCACCCTGGTGTGCGCTGATGCGTTCCAGCATCATAACCAGTTTGTACAGCAAGATAATAAAAGATCTGTGTTGTGTTTAGCTCTCAGGTGGCTGAGAATTTGATTTAATTTTCAGTGCATTAAGCTCCATGGGGTCTTAGCTTCTTCAGCAAAACACACAGTTCTGACCTCCACGACAAGCTCCATCATTCTGCTCATAAATATTTCAGTTTATTCAGAGAAAATCTACAACCCTACGTGTTGTCAGGGAAAATGTCACAACATGATCTTTTGATAGCCTCGGTGGACAACTCAGCTTTATTGAGTGAACATTTCAGTGCACTTTTCCTTATTCACACCAAACTATTCATCACATAATCAAGGTATTGTCAGTTCCAATGTAGCTGCCTCTCTCTGTGTGTTTCACTGCTCTCATTTCTGTGGCAGCGAAGGGTTCTGATTGGCTCATGGCTGCAGGGCAGAGTAAATTATTAAGGCCGGCTCTTTATTTGGCCATAAATGCTCCCTCCCTCTCTCTCTTACCATCTCTCAGTCCCTGGTGTTTTATTCTTCCTCTCATCCTTCAACACTCTGCCCATTTACAGCCTGAACAGGAAAGGAATGCCCGGCTGTATGTGAGGAAAAAATAACAGACAAGGAAAATAACCAAGAGACAAATGGTGTTTGAGTCGGTGAACAGAAAATCACAGAGAAATTGGAAAGTGAGCTTTCTGAGATTGATCCTCCACCTGACGTGAGTTCATTAGCTCCTACACCAGGTGTGTGCATCTGCTTCAAACCTAAATCAAAGAGGCTGCTGTCATTAGAGTTGTTAAATGGTTTAATAGCAGAAAGAGGAGATAAAACACACAGAGCTGTATGAAGAGTTGTTTTTATTCCCATCAATAATTCAGGAAGTGCATCATCTCCTGTTGTGGGTCGCTGCAAATTACATGTCTCAGCAGTTTTACTATGTATATATGCCTGTGTACACAATCGCAGCATAAACTCATGTAGTTCAAATTATAATCTGTGAAATTCTCGCAGCTGAAAGTAGGGATCACTAGAGTGGTTCTTGGGACAGATTTTAACTACACCAGGCAGCACCTTTTCTAAAGCTTATTCACCACTGGTCTATAAAACATTGTTTGTCAGGTTTGATCTCGGAATGAGCTGAGATAGATCAGGGAGTTCGGATGTGGTGTGTTGGTGAGATCCAAACACGGAGGTACGAGCGCTGGGGGTTGGTGGGAAACGAGAATGAATGGGTGTTACAAATAGAGTAAATAGCTTACTGGTCAGATGAGTAGAAGTTTTTTTTTTCATGTCCTGTTTGGCTGTATAGCAAACAGAATTGATGTCTGTCTTCTCAAAGGTTGATTGTTATATATTCAGCTATAACACCCAGCCTAATATCAGAACTTTATTAGAAATGATTTCGGTTGGTTAAAATTTCAACGGACACGGAAATGAAAGAGAAAGGGGGGAAAGAGAAGGGGGGGGGGGTTCAGAAAAATAAACAATAAAGGATGCAAAAGAATCCGCTTCTAGACCTGCAGAAAGAGAAAAAGAGAAAAAAAAGGGACACAAAAATACAACAGAGCCAAAACATCACTGCACCAATAACATGAGGATGTATAACAGTAGCAATTTTTGCTGAAAAGCACACGGTAATAACTCCTATTGCATATAGTGCCAACCACAGCCTTAGGTTATGTGTTAAAAACACCCAAGCCCATACTTGTGAGAGCACCATGTGAGCACCTGTGTTGTGTACACGCGTTTGTGTATGTAAGGTTTCTCCAGAGGAATGTCCAATAGTGAGTGTGAGAGGCCACAGACCTGCCCCCAAAGACCCAAGGAAGATGGAGGAGATCCAATCCCTGAGATCCCAAGGTTTCCCCAGAGCACGGGAACCCCAGGGAGACCGCAACCGGAGCAGCCCCAACCCCTCTCCAGATTGGTGCAGAGGCTCTCCCGGGGGGGCCAACCAGCGGCCGTGCCAGAGGCCCAGGAAATGACGACGGCAAGCCCCCAGCCCAGCCTGAAGCCACCCACCCGAAGGTAGACTGAGCTCGGAACTCAGCAGCCCGCGATCCAAGGGCGCCCAACCCCACCAGAGATCTGCCAGAGCCCAGGGTCCAGGCCCCTTCAAGCAGCCACCAGAAGCTAGCTGACAGCTGCAAAAAAAACCTTTCAGCCCCACATACGAGAGCTGCAAATACGCAGGGAGGCCGAGGTATCACCCACCAGCAGGAATTGAGGCAGGGGGAGGGTAGGTCAAGATGTTATAGCATCACAAGATGTCCCAGGAGAGGGGAGGAGTCCAAAACTCTACCTGACACATAGGCAGTCACATACAAACACAGTCACACACTCCCACCCTCTTACTCACTCAAAAATACATTCGACCTAGACACACAAAAATGCACGTAATACACCCACGCACACTCCCCATACACACCCTACACACTCTGGTCTGATACAGCTGCACACAGGGCACAACCACTACTGGTCCTGTTCTAACTGGGGTAATGATGAGCAGGCAATCCCACCCAGCGCAGAGCAAAGTGACCCACCACCCCAGACCCCAACCAGACAGCCAGCTCCCACTCCTAGTCTCCACCCCCGGGCAGCAAACCGAGAACAGTAGTGTGGGAAGACCCCTAGTCTCCCTCCGCCTGCTCTGTGGTGTTGATGCATGTTGTTAGAGTGCATTTTGCGGTTGGGGGGTGACGGGGTAGCGCAGACATCATCCGGCCTACACCATCTGGTGTCAGCACACAACCCTAATTCCCCCCCAGAACCGTCGGCGTCTAGGTGCAGCTTAAAATTTGAAGTGGGCACGGCAACTGAGGAAAGGCTGAGTGATCCCCCTCTACAGGTGCAGTCGAGTGTGTGCCCCCCTCCAAGGCCCTAAGTCTGAATCTGCATGAAATGTCATTGATGGAAGTGTTTAATATGCAAATTAAAATTGGGGCGCAGGCTGCCACGGGACTGCGGAGATGGGAATCATACCCACACCCACAGAACTAGCCCTTACCCCAAGGCTCTATGTGTATGTGTGTGTGGTGATGTGATGGAGCAGGAGGAGGGACATGTCTGAGGATGGGGAGGAAAGACTGGGGTGCCTAAGCCCTCCCAGGGAGCCCGCTCCCCCCACTGGAAGTTGTGAGACAGCTCCACCAAGAGGAGGTAACGGGGCCAGAGTGTGGGCTGGGCTGAGATGACACCCCGGAGGTAACGGCTGATTGGCTCTCTCTGTTTGCCCGTTGGTCTGCGGGTGATAGCCGGATGAGAGGCTGGACATCGCACCCACCAGGCGACAGAAGGCCTTCGAGAACTCGGCGGTGAATTGGGGACCCTGGTTGGACACCACGTTGATAGGGAATCCATGTAGCCGCACTACATGCTCAAGGAGGAGCTCTGCAGTGCGTTTGATTGTAGGGAGACTGGGGAGGGCCACCAGGTGTACTACCGTGGATAAATGGTTTGTGATAGTGAGAATGGTGTCAAGTCTGTACATGGTAGGTAGTCCGGTGGCAAAATCCATCCCCACATGAGACCAAGGGCACTTGGGGATTGGGAGTGGACTGAGAACCCCTGGGGAAGACTGGTTGGAGGTTTTGGAGCGAGTACAGACCTCACAGGACGCGGTAAACTCCTTGACATCCCGTGCCATCGAGGGTCACCAGAGGGCCCGGATAGAGGAGAATGGGAGCTGTGGTGAATTTTTGGATGAGGTCCTGAATGGCTTGAGTGGTTTCAGGAGTAAAATGGAAAGGGTGCGGTTGGTTGGCAGGTTTAGTGAGAGAGGTCAATGGGGTGACTATGGAGCTGAAGTGTCAGATGAAATGATACAAGTTTGAGAATCCCTGAAAGCTCTGTATCTGTTTGAGGCTGGTGGGGGTAGGCCACTCAGCAACTGCTTTGAATTTCTGTGGCTCCATGGTTAGACCCTTGGAAGAGGAGATGGACTGTTGATGGAATGAGCATTTCTCCAGTTTGCAATACCGGTGATTGTCCAAGAGTTTAGTGAAAACGACTCGGATGTAGTGAATGTGGTCTGTTTCGGAGTGGGAGTAGATTAGTAAGTCGTCCAGGTATGTGAACACATACCGTCCCAGCATGTCACGGAGGACATCGTTAATGAGGCATTGGAAGACCACAGGGTGGTTGCAGTCCAAAGGGCATGACTTGGTAATCCCAGTGACTGGTGGGTGTGATGAAAGCAGTTTTCCACTCATCTCCCTCTTTGATGCGCACCAGATTCTAAGTGCTATGTAGGTCCAATTTAGTGAAAATGCGAGCTTGAGAGAGAAAGAGTCAAAGGTAGTTGCCATCAGGGGTAGAGGATGCTGGTCTTTGACAGTGATTTTGTTGAGACCTTGGTAGTCAGTACAGGGATGTAGCCCTCTATCTTTTTTCTTAACAAAGAAGAACTGGCCGCTCCTGGCTATGTCTATGGCCAGATGAACCCCTGCTGGAGGGCCTCCGAGAAGTACTCATCCATAGCTTTGGTCTCAGCAGGGCAGAGAAAAAAGAGGTGGTCACTCAAAGGGTCAGTTCCTGGTAGGGGTTTGATCTCCATATCATAGGAGCGATGCAGAGGGTGAGCAGCAGCTCACCGTTTTTTCATAGGGGTCGTGGTAGTGGGATGGAATGGCATCCAGACTGAGAGGCTCTAGATCCTGGGTTTCAGCTGGAGGAGTGTTGGTGGTGAAACACCGATGGTGGCAATGGGGACCCCAGTTTAAAAGTCAATCTGTGGACCAGGATATAAGAGGATTGTGAAGGCGGAGCCATGAGTGGCCCAGGATGAGCGGAGAAGAGGGGGCCCTGATGATGAGGATGGTTTTGTGGTGGTGGTTCACCCACATATACAGTGGTTGGATCAGGTGTTGGATGGAGAATGGTTGAAGAGGGTGACCACTGACAGATGTTCTGGGATAAATTAATGTCCCAAAATGTAAAATAAAAACAGTTCCACAGTTTAAAAAAAATAAGACAAAAGCTCCAGAGAGAGTGTTATTTATTTATGAATAAATGTGTTTTTTTCAGTCCTGATTCTTGCTCCTGACTCATTCTTTCTCGCTGTGGTCAGGCCATTACTCCCGATGTCTTTTCCCAGCTGGTAGAACATCAGTAAAGCACCTGATGAGTCCATCTCCTCTTTCCCATTAACCACGGGACACACAGGAAATCAGTAAACAGCGAGGGGTGAAGCAAACATTCAGCCCTCCAGATTTCCTACAACTGCTGCTGCCATCTTAGCTATCGTGTATATCCCGCATCAGGATATCTGTGGACTCCAGCGTAGTCACACCCAGCTGTGTTGTTGACTTTAGTGGCTCTAAATGTAATCTGAATGCATAATTCAGATTAACAGACTATTGATCTGAACGTCACTCGGTTTCATTCCTGGAAAGCAAACTGATTTACAGTTTTTCTCCATTGGTTTGGCTCATTTCTTGAAACAGAAATTACATTCTCAAAATAACATGGACAAACCTCCAACCCTCTTGGCAAATGTTCACAACAGAATGGCATTTCTCATTCATTTAATCAAATGGCAAATGCCTTAGTACATGCCTCTATTGTCTCAGTGCATCTTTGCAAATGATTAAGTACAAGTAGCCTACAGTTATACAGTTAGCCCACATGTAGCACATTTTCCAAATGAATAGATCTTGTAGATCTAAACTGATTAGTTGATTCTCAGTCCAATGATCATTCTCTCCAAAACATGTCAGCATGATTTCATTGTATAAGTACTTGCATGCACAACTGTCTGTTCAATTGTCAAAACTGGTCAAGAACATAGTACCATGAATACCATATATGAATTTCTTTGAATATTTGATACATTGATGACAGTCATTGACAGTCAGGTGAAACTAACGAATGGGGAGTGTCACACACAGGTGTTTTCCATGATCGTGTGCTGCCAAACACAGATATATAGAGCTTGACCAGCGCCAGTCCGATCTCTGAACATGGATAGACAAGGCCAAGCAAACGGACAAGGGGAAGTTCTTCCTCAAGGAAGAGGAGGAAGAAGAATTTATAGAAAAACTGTAATAAAGTTTGTGTAATCTTACATCAGCTCATAACCTGCTGTTTCGCCTGCAGCAACATGATTTAACTTCATATTTGCACAGGAACCCCAAACAAGGCCAAACATTTGGCTCCCGTTAATCCCAATGTGCTGCCATAGAGCCAGGTTTGAAATAACAGGGAGTTTTATTGGCCTAAATGAGACACAACAGCCTGTGTTTGTCTGATGCTGCCTTCCTCACGTCATCATCATGACCATTATCATCATCCTCTTCCACCTCCTCCTGCTCTGGAGCTGATAAACAGATGCACCGCTGGACAAATGTGGTTACATTTTGCAGTTTTCATTTTTCCATCTCTGCTTTTCAGCTCTCTCCATCCTCTCAGGCAATTAAGGGGAACCAGAGCTGGCAAGCCAGACCATGACCATTATGTAGTGATTGCACGTGTGTGTGTGTGTGCGTGCATGTGTGTGTGTGTGTGTACCCAGGTGATGTGCTTTAAGGCAAAAAGGAAGATGCTATTTTCTCCTCTCTGTGAAAAAGAAGGCACGAATCAAAGTGATTGGACAGTTTGGGTCACACTTGGGTAGTCCAAAGCCTAGGAGAGTGTGTTCATTTATATGAACCCCCCCCCCCCACACACACACACACACACACACAGATTCTTTTACTCGCTGCATTTCTGTTAATAAAAGATGGCAGTAAAAGGATATCAAAGAGAGGCTTATCGTTAGCAGAGGGAGGCTTCTGCTCTGATACGAGATCAGATAAAGAGTTTGTGATTGTGTGTGTGTGTGTGTGTGTTAGGGATAGCTGCAACTGTGGAACATTTGGGTGTTTTGTGAATCAGCGTCTCTGATTATTCACGTTTTTCGACGTTTTCCCCACACTCCCTTGCCAGCTTCTTTTTATTCCCACTCTGCAATTTATCTGCATTCAAAAACTTCTTTTAGACACACACACGAGACACATAATTACTCTAACACAGATCTGATCTCTGAACGGGGAGGCTGATAGAGAAGAAGGGCTAATGGATGGGAGAGACGATGTCAGTAAATGAACAGAGACCAGAGGATGTTACAGGAAGTGAGTGAAAGATGGGTCGTAATGAAAAGGAGCTGTTAAACTAGTGTACAAACTTCTCTGCTGAACGATGGCCTAAAGCGAATCCCCCCCTCGTAGGATTGTTGCTCATGTTCTGTCTGATACCACAAATAAGGAATGACAGAAAATAAACAGAGAACTTAAAAAGGAATCATCTAATTCCGCTGGTGGGCTTTTCTCTTCTTCTCTTATCTAACGTGTTTGTTCCTCTTTGGGGAAAATGGGACAGCATGGTCCATTTGGGGCTGAAACACAACACATACATAAACAAGGCTGTGATGGGGGGGTGTTGTTGATGATGCAAAAAGGAGAGGATGAAAAGGTGGTGTGAGTTTTATTCCATTTAGACAAACAGGCACACTTGCGAGGACAGCGTTTGGCACAACACACCGACTGTCTCGTTAACTCTGACTTTAATGGGGAATGTCATCAATTTTCCACACCAGTGACTGTTTACAGATGGAGAAGATTACTCATTTCTGTTAGGAAACAGGAAATGTTGACACTAAAGAGGCAGCAGCAGAGGAAAATGTCAGATGGAGCCCCCCGTGTGACGATTTTAGGTGTTGATTATTCTTTTTTTTTTTGGGGGGGGGGGGGGGGGGGGGGGCAATTGTCCTTCAAAGAAACCTGAGATGTTTTTGGTTTTATCCCAATTTTTACACTTAAATACTTCTTGTTGTAATATTTGTCTGTTTGAAGTTCAGACCAGCAAACTCAAGTAAACGAATGTGACTTTAATTAGAACAGAGATCGAGTTCAACACTGCTTGTCTCATTGGGCTTGTTCTGTTTGCAAACTATTATAACCATTTAACAAATTCTAACAAGACTCCAATAAAGTGATCATTAGATGCACATCTACAGCTGATTAACTTTTGAAATCAGTCCCCTTGATGATGGCTGCGACAGCTAATCGAACTTAGAAAACAAAAATGGCCAAAACTCAGTCAGTTTTACAAATACTGAGCTAAAATTTCATGAGTCATTCATAATAATGCACTGGGTGCTAACAGATCAGGTGAAATATTATAAAATTGCAGAAGATTATGCAAAAAATGATTTTCCAGCTACACCTTCTTCATTTACTGAGATGATCTAAATGCTTAAAACAGCAGGAGATATGAAGGTAGTCCTTTGAACTTTTTCCTGTATTTAATTAAAGGGACACATTGCAACTTTTTATATATTTTTAAATCATTTTCTTGAGCCAGTATGTGCTAAAATGACCCTTTACAGGGTCAATGAAAGGCCACCCAGCCCCTGTCGCCCTCTGTGGCCAGAATATTCCACTTGCAACTTCATAGTTGCTGGTCCGCTCTGTTGGGACTTCAAAAATTCAGCTTGACCTGCCTGGCTCTGCAGTCTGGTTCCAGCATGTTTTAGAACGTGAACACAGCTGATTTGTTTAATTTAGTGACGAATCACTCCCATAGAAACTAATGAAGGTTGGGGAGACATTTCAGCAGTTAGGTTAAGGTGTTAAAAAGACGACCACGCAGCGAGGAGAGATAAGTTTTACTTTCGCTTTTGCCAACGAACACTAGGGGGTGCTAAAAACAAGCCAAAACTGACTAGTGTCCCTTTAATGCCAGAAAATGCAGGTAAATCAGTCATTTTTAGTATTTTGGTCTTATTTCCAGACCCAAGTAAAGGTTTTATCTATTATATGACTAAAATCTTTAGATATTGTTCAATCTGAGCTTTGCTGATTTTACAAAATGCCCAACTCTTCATGAATCGTGTTTATTCTCTAACACTCTTGCCTTTCCCCACTGTGGGATCAATACAGTCTATTCTATTCTATTCTTTGATTAGAAGTAACAATAGTTACTTTCAGTC
Organism: Aphyosemion australe; assembly: GCA_006937985.1. Lineage (NCBI taxonomy): Eukaryota > Metazoa > Chordata > Actinopteri > Cyprinodontiformes > Nothobranchiidae > Aphyosemion > Aphyosemion australe. The sequence continues at coordinate 586,053 of SSNS01000022.1, forward strand.
TGAAACGTGTTATTGGCGGAGTTTATTAGACAAATGCGAGAGACCCACTTTATACATTTTTTGTTTTGTTATTTGTTTTTGTAAATCTCCTCAATAGCTAGACTATGCTAGAACGTTGTTAAGAGGCATGAAAGAAATTTAATTTTTTTTTCAAATTTGATATAGCAGCTTTAAAGCCATAAAAGATGATTGTCCATATAATTATATTGATAAAAAGGATGTTAAATTATAAGTAGCTGTTTGGAACAATATGCTTCTCTTTTGCTCTACGTTTGAAATGACGGCAGCTTCAGGTTCAAAGCTGAACCTGAAGACTGAAAGGTGAAACTGAAACAGATAGGTGCTCTAAGTCCTAATCTTCCTGTCTTTGTCTGAGAATTCTAAGCAAAACACCTTCACATATCAAAACTCAGTTGCACTTGTTTTAGCTTGCTAAGATTGTTTGTGTTTATTCATTTTGCAAACACTTGTATCTAAGGTGCATGTATGAGGAGAACAACCTAATGCCATATGGAAAAGCTACAGCCAGGATTTGAACCTGCAACCTTGTTGATGCTAACAGTTGTTTAATAAAAATCTTAAATATCAGGAGGTAAAGTTATTAGTCAACTCAGATAAAAAAAAACAAGAAAAACTTTAAATTTAACTTTGTCCAAAGTTGTACCAGGAAAATGCCACTTAACCTCAGACTGGAGGTTTGTGTGCGTGTGTGTGTGAGGCTAGCATGGCTCAGTGCTGAGAGGTAATTATTTGCTTGGCCAGTCTGGGCCTCCTTGTGAGTCTCAAGGACGGACTTGCCCGTTGCCACGGTACCAAACTACACAACGATGACACAAACATGTGAATGTGTGCGTCTCTGAACGTGCACCGGAGTCTGACTTGAATGTATGCACACACACAGAATATATGGAGGGTAATTTTTTTATAATGTTCAGAGCTGAGTGTGTGTGTGTGTGAGATTTTTCTTGCAGCATCAAGCCTGCAGGTCTACACTTCAGGGAATGAGTGCTAAAACTGCACGCACACGCGCGCACACACACACACATTTATTCTCCTGTGTGTTGCAGTGTAATAGCAGGGATGTTAAGGCAGGAAATTAAGGTTAGGAAGGAGGGCTGAGGAGAAAAGAAGAGTGTGGGTGGCAAACATAAAAGGAAAGATGAAGAGGAAAGAGGTAGAGAGAAAGATGAGCATCAGTCATGAGAGATGATCATCACAACCAGACCTGACAGAAAGTGTTTCACTTTCTGGCCCTATAAAATCTTTTACGACAGCTTTCCCCAGATGATGGTGAACGTGTTTTTATTTGGCTCAGTGTGTGTTTGAGTGTGTGGAGCCAAATGTGTAGAGTAGCAAGTGGTCGTGATGGTCGGCACATGTAGTGTGCACGTATGCTGTCTTATGTGGATGCAGGAAAGCAGGAAATGTTGATGGAATAAAGATTATGTAGTTTATTACAGTGTCATTTGTGAATGTGTGTGTATGTGTGTGTTTGGGTGCGTGCGTGTGTTTATACTGTATGTGTGTGTGCGCGTGTATGCACACGTGCATGTTTATGTGTGTGGGTGCATGCTTGTGTGTTTATGTGTGTGTGTGTTTTGGTGCATGCGTGTGTTAATGCATGTGCGTGTGTGCGAGCGTGTGTATGTGTGTGTGCACGTGTGTGTGTGCCTGTGTGCATGTTTGTGTGTGTGGGTGCATGCATGTTTATGTGCGTGTGTGTGTCCAGAGTGCTGCAGAGCCATAAAGTTGCACCAAAGACCTTTTGAGTGATCGTCTTGGACTACAGCGGCCAGGAGACTAATAACACAGGCGGCTCAAAGACGGCTCCTGCCAAGTGGCCAATGATTAGATCCAACTGAAGGGGACGGAGCTGAATGAGCCGTCACTCTTCTGCTTCATCCCCCCTTAGAGCCCCATTCCCACACTGCCCCAATATGACGTCCTTTCTATCGGAGAGTTTCAGGATCACCTTGGTGTACCATGTACTTGTACGCAGACTTCTTTCACTTATCGGAGTTTGGGTCACAGGTAAAGCAGTCTTAGCAGGGAAACCCAGGCTGTCCTCCAGTTCCTCTGGTGGGATTCCAAGGCATTCCACCTGAGCTGGTTCATAGCAATGTGGGCAGCAGCAACTCTAGTCTGAGTCTGAGCTCCTCACCCTTCTTTGAGGTTGAGCTATTGGAAACTCATTCTTGCTGCTTGTATTCACAATGCTGTTCTTCCAGCCATTATCCAAACCTCATGACCACAGATGAGTGCTGGAACGTAGATTGACCAGTAAATCGAGAGCTTCGCTTTCTGGGTTGGCTCCTTCATCACAACAGACTGGTTAGGCACTCAAGTCACAGCAGGCGCTGCTGAGATTTGCCTCCTTCATTTGTGAATACTTAAAATCCTCTATTTGAGGTTTAGGACCTCTCCTCAGACCTGGACATGGCAACTTTTCCAGTTGAGACTGGATTTAGATGCCAACCACGTCAGACTCTGCTATGACCCTCTCTAACAAGAAGTTGCTGAAGTTTGTAGCCTGATGAAGCAAAGAGAACCACAGACGATCGTCCTGCCACCAAACTCAATACCCATCATGGCTGCATCTAGCCAGAGCTTGGAGTAGAATCTTTGAACAGAACCACTGACAAAGAGAGGCCCTGCCAAATACAGGTACAGGTCTGACTTACTGGTCATTTGCCCCACACGCCTTCCCATGGTGCCTCCAGGGACCACGGTCATAAGCTTTCTCCAAATCCACAAAATGCACGTGAACTAGCAGGGCAACTCTCCACTTTCAGCTCCCTAGGCGAAGAGCAGGTCCACAGACAGCAGCAAAGCCAGGACCGTGTGCTTTCTGTGCTTTTTACAGCAGTAGGATGTTTTTAAAGGGAACTATTTAATACAAGAGACCTTAAAGTCAACAACATAAATGAAATGTAGAATCAATTCTCTTTTCCCAGAACTCATGCTCGGAAATGAGAATGGATTGATGCTGATGTAAAATTTATACTCAGACAAGAGAAGTCATTAAATCCATATGCCTGACAAATAAACAAATTAATAATTTAGTTCCTCAAACCAGCAATGAGAGACTTACAACCAAAGTGCAGAGCTGAATCATTTGAGAGCGAGGAAGCAGAAGATTAAAGTGATAGTGAGGAAACATCACATCTAATGATATAATAATGAAATTGCACGTTTGTGTAGCACTTTTAGGTCTACATTTTTCTAACTCAGCTGATGAGCTACAATGTAGCCACAGTTGCCCTGGGGCACACTGACAGAGACGAGGCTGCCACACGATCAGCGCCACCGGTTCCTCCGACCACCACCAGCAGGCAAGGAGGGTGAAGTGTCTTGCCCAAGGACATGACAACCCTAGACCTACTGATCTCCTAAGCAGAGGAAATAAAGTAAATCATGTTATAATTAGCTTGTTTCTATTTAAAAAGCATTAAGGCTTGTTCATTTTTGTGGAAAACTTTCATTGATAAGTTTTATTACCTTGGAATTCCCCGAAGGAGCTGGCCAAAGTGAATGGGGAGAGTCACGTCTGGGTCTCTTTGCTTAGGCTGTTGCCCCCGTGAACCAACCCTGGGTAAGCAGAAGAAGATGGATGGATGGATGGATGGATGGATGGATGGATGGATGGATGGATGGATGGATGGATGGATGGGTGGATGGATGGATGGATGGATGGATGGATGGATGGATGGATGGATGGATGGATGGATGGATGGATGGATGGATGGATGGTTGGATGGATGGATGTATGGATGGATGGATGGACGGATGGATGGATGGATGGACAGATGGATGGATAGAGGGGATGGATGGATGGATGGATGGATGGATGGATGGATGGATGGATGGATGGATGGATGAATGGATGGTTGGATGAATGGATGGATGGATGGATGGATGGACGGATGGATGGATAGACAGACAGATGGATGGATAGAGGGGTTGATGTATGGATGAATGGATGCTTGGATGAATGGATGTATGGATGGATGGATAGATGGATGGATAGACGGACGGATGGATGGATGGACGGATGGATGGATAGACAGACAGATGGATGGATAGAGGGGTTGATGTATGGATGAATGGATGCTTGGATGAATGGATGTATGGATGGATAGATAGATGGATGGATAGACGGATGGATGGATGGATGGACGGATGGATGGATAGACAGACAGATGGATGGATAGATGGGTTGATGTATGGATGAATGGATGCTTGGATGAGTGGATGTATGGACGGATGGATGGATAAAAATTCCAAATTGTTAAAAAAAAGCAAGATATGTCAAAGTGAAATGTTCGAGATCTCCTGGACTGTTTGTTTTTCATGCTTCCTTATTGCCTTGTGTGTGTGTGTGTGTGTGGATGTGTGTGTGTGTGTGTGTGTGTGGATGTGTGTGTGTGTGCGTGCGCCTATTGACTTTGCAGTATTGATCAGTTGAAACAGCAGGGTGGTCTAAATCAGAACATCCTGAAACTGAAGACCGGGCGTGTCTCAGAGTCCTGCAAACGAACAGCGGTGAAAGTGAAGCTGACCTCAATCAACTGCTCTTTCGGTCTGCAGGACCTGAGTCCTCATGCAGGCCTGGCTGCTGGTCTGCGGGGCCAGTTTATGAGTAACACATCTGCCATCAGTGTAATTCAAAATCTGACCTCGGCTGTTTGACTTATTGATTCACTGGCGTGGGGCTCCTGAAGCAGTGCTCCCATCCTGTTGGTGGAACTCATTCCAGATTAGAACACGTGTATAAAGGCAGCGCCATGGTTCCAGTACACCCTGTGGTTAATCAAGGGGGGGTTACTGCGGAAGGTGAAGGGGGTTATGGTCTGGTTGGCTGGTTAGCGGAGTGCCCCCAGGTGTCTGAATGGGATGGCTCCCACAGGACCCACTCATCACATTATTTCCTATGAATAGCTGCTGCATTGCAGATGGAAGAAAGACAGTGAAGAGTAAAAAATGAGGAGGAAGTGTAGTATTGGATGGTGAGAGTAATGGTTTGTGGAAAAGAGAAATGAATGAGATAGCGCGAAAGCTTTGAGTATACATATTTGATGGTGTGAGGAATTTCCTGTTCAAGGTTACTCAGATGTGCCACACTGATGGATTAAAGCTGGCTGTTTTCTCAGACAATGTTTCAAGGTGGCAATTTCTTCAACAGGTGAATATTCTGAAGCACAAATACGGACAGACACTCACAGAGAGGAAGGCTTTGACAGGAGCAGGAGAAAAACAACCACACCACACAAGAGTGAAGATAATGAAAATAGTCCATCCTTCTGTCCATTACATTACCGAGTTCTTAATAAACATGAAATGATTTCCGTTGTCTCACAAACCATTTGCATCATGGTATACACTCGCTGGCCACTTGATTAGGTACACCTGTTCAATTGTTTATTAACACAAATATCTAATCAGCCAACTGCATGGGAGCAACCCAATTAATGTAGGCATTCAGATGCAAAGGTTGCTTGCTGAAGTTCAAACCGAGCATTAGAATGGAGAAGAAAGGGAATTTAACCTCTACACTACTGATGCAAATTCACATCAAACCATTTCTGGCCTTAAAGCCGTCATATGGATTATTAGGATTAGTACCTTCATCACCAACCTGCCATGTCCAGTCCTATACATGTCTACTGGTGGAGAAACTAAAGGTGGCAAGAGTTAATTGTATTTATTTATTACTGTTATTTAATTACTTAAATATATAAAACTGATTTTTAAATAGTTGTTTTTATTAACATTAGCCAATAAATATATCAGTTTCAAAAACCAGATGTATTAACTACTTTTATTTTAGATGTGAGGCTTTAAAGGGATAAAAGATTTTGAACATAGTATGGTCCTGCCCTGGTCCTGCCTCAAGTGGAGGAGTTTAAGTATCTCGGGGTCTTGTTCACGAGTGAGAGAAAGATGGATCAGGAGATCGATAGGTGGATTGGTGCTGCGTCTGCAGTGATGCGGGCGTTGTACCGGTCTGTCGTGGTGAAGAGAGAGCTGAGCCAGAAAGCGAAGCTCTCGATTTACCGGTCGATCTACATTCCTACCCTCACCTATGGTCGTGAGCTTTGGGTAGTGACCAAAAGAATGAGATTGTGGATACAAGGGGCTGAAATTTGTTTTCTCCGCAGGGTGTCTGGGCTCTCCCTTAAAGATAGGGTGAGAAGCTCGGTCATCCGGGAGGGGCTCGGAGTAGATCTGCTGCTCCTCCACATCAAGAGAAGCCAGTTGAGGTGGCTCGGGCATCTGGTTAGGATGCCTCCTGGTGAGGTTTTCCAGGCACGTCCAACCAGGAGGAGACCCAAAGGAAGACCCAGGACATGCTGGAGGGAATATACCTCTTTGCTGGCCAGGGAATGCCTTGGATTCCCCCGGAAGAGCTGGCCCAAGTGGCTGGGGGGAAGTCTGGGCCTCTGTGCTTAGGCTGCTGCCCCTGTGACCCGACTCCGAATAAGTAGAAGAGGGAGGATGGATGGATGGATGGATGGATGGATGGATGGATGGATGGATGGATGGATGGATGGACGGACGGACGGATGGAACACAGCATGATTGTTGGTGCCAGATGAGCCAATGGGAGTAGTTCAGATATTTGTTGATCTACTGGGATTTTCACATAAAACTGTAGGATTTACAGACAATGGCCTGAAAAAGAGAAAATATCCGGTTTTTGGTGATGAAAGTCTTTTGTTATTGTCAGAAGTGAGAGAAGTTTGAGATGATTGAAAGACAACAGTAGCTTAAATAACAACTCAGTACAACCAAGGTCTGTAGAAAACTATCTCTGACGTTGGACTATGAAGCAGATGGACTACAGCAGCCGAGGGCTACACAGGATCACCAGAACTGGACCACAAGACATTGTAAAAATGTTTCCTGGTCTGATGAGTCTCGCGTTCAGCTGCAACATTCAAATGACCGGGTCAGAATTTGGTGTCACCAACATGAAAGCGTGGGCTGTTTCTCAACATGCTGAACTTGTGTACTCATGTATTTGTGAAACGTCAACAATGTTGGCCCAAGTACTGTTCCAATCCTAAGTACGCATCATGGCAAGTACTCTCAAAGTTACCGGATGTGTTCTTGCTCCGCCCATTGTATCGAGGCCGGCAAGGTATCCCATAACTGTTGGGAGTAATTGCGTTGAAGTGTAACGGCGTTACTCACTGCATTATTTTTTAGGTAATGGAGTACTCTAATTAATTACCGTACTTTTCCCATCTTTGCAGTGCTGTTATCGCTACTGGGCATGTAGAGTGGCGCGTTACTACAATGTGATTGAATGAAGCGCAGTGGTGTCAGGCTTTCTGGCAGCCACACCAGTGATGTGTCGGACGTGAACGAAACGGCTCTTAGAGCCAGTCAGAGCTGGCTCCCTCTTGGAGAAGTTGGAGTGAGTGAAACAGACTATACCCGCAATCCCCATCCTACCCCGAGCTGGTAACATGTGGGAAAAATTAACATATAAATGTGCGAGCCTCCACACACAAAAGCAGGGAGGGGCACGCAAAATGCCTGGGACAATTATTACATTAAGATGATGGGACCTGTAAATATTGATGTGGACAAAAATGTAAAAGAGGAGGAAAGAAAAATACACAGTGCTACAGAAAGAGAAGTGAGTTAAAGCAGGAAAGGCAAGAAGATTCCCTGGCTATGGCAAGCCGTTTTAACATTTAATCAACAATCGGACCTCTCTGTAATTTATTTTTATATGGCAATAATTTAATTTGTCTTAGTACTAATTGTATTATTGTTAGTCAAAAAAATCGCAAATGAAGACATCAAAAGCTAAGTTGTTACTAGTAGAAATTATAGTTAAGGATATCTATAATAATGGCACAGTAGGAATTAAGTTTGAGATATCTCGAAATCCCTAAAAACCTAAGGTGGCCTTTTTAACATTTATTATGCATACTGGAAATATATTCCAGATATCTATAATTCTATTGTTCCTCGTAGAAATCAACATTCCAGATATCCATGAGAACATTCTTACTGAAGGAACATTTCAGATATCTGAAATATTCATTCTAGATGGTAAGAATCATTCAGCTATAAAAGCCTTTGGCATTATAGATATTATAGAAAGGAACATACAAATAATGTCACAGTTACTTTCAAAATAAAAGCAGCTCTGTTTTGGTGAAAAAGAAACTTTTTTCTTCATTTAACATTTGGAAATGCTGGTGAACCAAATGTTTATAAATATATAGTATTAATTATGGTTTATCCAATGAGATTTTTCCAGTGCCACAAAAACTGTGACTGCAAATAAAATACACTAAAATCTAGGCTAAACCGAACAATACAAGTTTCCCGGTAAACTAGTTTTTGAACATATTTTCAATTTAAGATGTTAGTACACAGTTACTTTACTATTGTAATAAACTGTTTGGCGCTGGTTAAGTGTAACTTTGCCCTGTCCTTGTCTCATTTTTGTGGTTGAAGTCTTGACGTTCACCTCTGAGTGTCCCCCTTCCCTCTCTCCCCTCCCGGTTCTATAACTCCGCTCTTTCCAGCTCTCTCCTCTCACTCGCGGTTAACGGGAGTGCGGTTGCCAACAGAGACGCGCGTGCAGCTTTAACGGGGAAGCGGCACGGGATCTTCCCCGCCATTTCCTCGTGCCGAGCCCTGGAATGTCGAATAGTGGCTCGGGCTCTTCCTCGCGGAAGGAGTTTGATGTGAAACAAATCCTCAGGATCAGATGGAGGTGGTTCGGTCACCCCGCGGTTCCTCCGCCTCACTCCCCGCCACTAGGAGACTACTTCAGCGCGAGGGGAACGGGAGTCAGCTCCGCGGACGGACCCTCCGTTAGCGGGAACTTCAATCCAGCCAGGGTGAACCCCGGCGGACTGGTGGCCAGCGGCAGCGCTGGCTCAAACCTGTGTAACGGCAGCGGCAGCTACCGAAAGTTTGCTGATCCGGTTGGGAGTCGGGGCGGTCCGGGAGGAGCGGCGGTCGGAGCCACGGGGAACTCCTGTACCCGCTCCATCAGCCAGCCCGAGTGCAGAAGCTCCACCGCGGCGCTCTCCTGGGTCTCCCCGCCGCCTCGGCGTCGCTCTCGTCCAGTGTCGAACATGGAGCCCCCCGGCGAGGCCGCGGTGCCCCAGCTGGTGGTGGAGCCCTCGGCTCACGCCGGGGTTGAAGAGGAGGCGGAAGCGGCGGCGGCGGCGGGTACCGAGGACAGCAACCACCCGGAAACAGACTCCAGCTCCTGCAGGTAGGATGGAAATGGTCAGCCTGAGTTTTCAGCTGGAAGTCACCAACATCAGCAACACTGTTCAGACTCCTCTTGAAACTTTCTTGAAAAGTTTTAACAAGCAGATCAGTTGTGTTAAACCACTCCAGCAACTCCTCCATCAGCATGATCTGATGCAGGCAAATAAGGATGCACAGAATTTACAGAAAAAAGCTTCTGGAAATAAAAAAAACAACAGTAGCTGAGTGGCATTGGGTGGGGTCCATAACACCATCCACCCACGCACCCTCAAAAGGAAAGGGTAGATATGAATTTATTTGAGAGGTGAGTTATTATCACATGTGCATCTTACAGAATGCTGCACCTGAAGTGATTTTTGGTTCCTAGTGTTTGCCTGTGTGCACATACACATGTGGCCATCCAGCTGTGGCAGTGTGGGAGGACATTTCATTAAAAGCTTCCTTGGAGACAGAAAAAAGCTATTACTGTAACCTCTCCTGCACATGTTCAGCTGCGATTGTTTTTAAAATTTTATTGTAAATTAGCCATGTGTCATACAGCAAAGGCAAAAATGTGTCTGCGTCTGATGCATTTGAATGGCTTTAGAGTTCTCAGCAATAAAAATGATTCATAAGACACCAACAGATGCTGTTTCAACAAGCTTTAAAAAAACAACAGTATATTTTTAAAAGGGAATGTGTGATGGTATTTTTATTCTAAGCCAGTTTGTTGTCACTACTAATGTTCACGTTTCTGTCAGAAGAAGAGAATTATGGTTTTCATTGTTATGCAAGGCTTGTTTCTCCATCGTTGGTGATCATCATGAGAAATTTACTTCCAACCAACACGTATTTCATCCACACGAGCAAAGAAATATTCAAGTTTCAATGGATTTAGAGCTAGTATTGTGCATGTACATGAATGTACGCACAGCCCTGATGGTTGCCATAGCAACGCAGAGATGAGTTGTGCTTCATACATGTGCTGCTATGAGCTTGTTTTTTGTTTGTGTCATTCTGTATGCGACTCATCCTTTCCCTCAGAGAGCATCTGTGCGCACTAAGATACCCGAAGAGCCCGAGTGGCAGAATCCCAAATGGGATCACGGGAAGGGATGCAGAATCCCAGAATGTCTGAAAACTCTGCTGGGCTTAGTCCACTCATCACCTCCTCTTCCTTTCACATTACACCGATGCTCCCCCAGCCCCTAATTCTGCTGTGTCTTACTCACCTACCCACTCCCTCCTTCTGTCCATTTTCGCCCACCCTCAGCTGTTCATTTGCCCTCTCCTGCTTGTCCATGTGCTAGATTATGTTTTCACAAATGTGTATAGAATAGAGGAAGGAAAGGGAGGGAGACACTGAATGACAGTTGGGTGTGTGTCCTTGCCTGGTGCAGGGCTTTAAAGAAATCTGGCTGCATGGTGAGGCTCTCGCTCTCTCGCTGTCTCTTCCTGTCCATGTTGAGTGGTTGCCAGGCTCAGCTAAGGGGACTGGAAGGCAGTGTTCTCCCACTTCAAAGCCTTCCCCTCTGGCAGTATTTAGCCACACCATTCATCTACATACACACTTATAAAAACACATGCGCGCAAGCTTTACACACTTGAGGGTAAGAAAGCAAGCCAAAAAGTCTCCCTCTGAGGGTTAGAGCTGGACAGGGAAGACAGGAAATGGATGGATGGATGAAGATATGAGGTGGAATGAAGTGAGAGAGGGATGAGATTAGCTGGAGATGTAAAAGCAGACAGAAGATGGCTAGAGGAGACAGAGACGGAGTAAATATGACTCCCTGCTGTAGATATTCAGCATCCTACACAAAGCAAAAAAACAAGCCACTCACACCATATGCACTGGGCTTTTTCTGAAAATGGCTACAGCGTGCTTTAAATATCAGTTATGTGAAAGAGATACTTTTTTTTCCAGAAATGTACATCTCTGGTATTCTGCACAATTGGTTCTTTCATCATTAACGAGAGGTTTTCACCCATCCTTAAAGCTACAATGCCAAATCTGGAAAACAAATTAGCTTAAAACATTTTTTTACGCCTCTTTCTTAAAGTTCTAACATAGTATAGCTATATCTATATTGTGAAGATTAAGAAAAAATGTGGTTCTCTCACATTTGTCTAAAAACCTCCACCAATAATGCATTTAGGACTGAAAGCAACTATTGGACCATCCGGTTGTTGGTCACTGAACCGCCGCACTTCCCTGGGTCCTCCACTCATTACACACTCACGTATTTAGCAACAGAACACCACTGGTGTGAGGGGTTCTCCGCTCAATAATATTAGAGCAGAAAAAGCTGGCTGCTACCACTTCAACTTTAGGACAAACCAGAGTCCCAAAAAGAAAAACGCCATCTGAAGTCACGGACAACAAAAGACATTTGGACGTAAAAAATGATGATTGGTGTTTAGCGCTATCTCGTTTCCTCTTAAAATGCTGGTGTCCGGTTCCGGCAGAAGCGTTTCAGGAAAGATGCTCGAAGGGAGGGGTGAGTGTTCTGTGACCGTGTTCGCGTTCAAAACCTAGCTTGTTCTGTAGATTCCCGAAAGCAGCTTTAACTTGTTTCCATCAAGTTGGATAAATGGGAAACTTTACTTCTTTTTTCACATTTGCAACAAAAAGTACTGGTGTCACGTCCACAGAACTACATCATAACTAAACTTTATCACCAAACTAGTTCCAGTTGAATACCAGAGCTAGATCTTTGCTGGGCTGGAAGACGGAGCTGCTTTAGTTGAGAGCTGGGTGTGGGCTCAAATACGGCAGCAAAAATATGTCAGTTTCACTTTTACTCTGCCTAATTTAAGCTTTCAACATGAATTAGATGTCACAATAGCAGTGTGATAACATACACTGTACTTAGACACCTGTTTGCAGACATAATGAGACACACTCAGTGATATGTTTTGATAAACTCTGGACAGTGATCATCCATAGCAAATCAGAATACTACAGTGGGAGGATCGAACATTTACTGGAAGAGATGTCCAAAGTGATGTGGTGACGTGACTAGGGATTTTCCGATCACATTTTTTTGCTCCCGATTCGAGTCTGAGTCATTAGATTTTGAGTAACTGCCGATACCGAGTCCCGATCCGATACTTCAGCAACGCATTAAAATAAGAAGAAAAAAGAAAAAACACGTCCACATTGTCCTTTCATTTTTGTATTATTATTTAGGTGTTTCTTTGTTTTTGTATTATGTCATTTCCTTAGTTTATCTGCCAAAGAACATCACTTGTTTAGGAAGTACATTGATAACAAATGTGTTAATATTATGAATATATTTAAAAGTAGTGGAGTTGCTCATATTTCAAATTGTTTACGTTCTCATTATGCAGCTTTATTGAGTGATGCGCGGCACCACGTAATGGTGTTTTCCTCCAGGAAACAAACAATGCTGATGTAGAGGAACTTGTTGAGATTAAAACTAAGCCATTGTTCTATTTGAAAATCTCTATCTCAGGATGAATTTAAAAAGTGATATTTGTTGTTTTATAAGGTTAAATCCGATCTTTTTCACCCGATTCCGATCTTTTGAAAATCACGTGATCTGGCCCGATTTCCGATCACGTGATTGGATCGAATCATCCCTAGACATAACTGAATTTGCTGTCTCGATCTTGGCCGCTGTTCCGTTGATGGCCTCTCAAAACGGGGACGGTGCGTCGGGTAGGCAGGCCCCAGGAGACAGACACCGGGTCAGAACCAGCTGTGGCAAATCAAACCAGTTCCAAATTTACCTATACGGAAATGTATGCCTATTACCGACATCATTTGGATGATTCAAAAGTTGGAGCAGTTGGTGGGGGCAGCAGGTATCAGCCAGAGGATGCCGGCAGCAGCAACCAAATCCAAAATGTTGCCCAACAGTTGTTGAAGGACTTTTGTGGGAACGGTCTTCCTCTCGACCAAATCTAGCACCACCACCGCTAGCTGCCGCCGTATGGGTAGTTATCGTCCATTTATTGTTATTGAGGTGAACTGCTCAATATATCATGATATTGCCCAGCTTTACATTTTTGTTAGAAATGTTCCAACTTTTATTACAAGTGTAAGTCAAGGAAACACCAGTGATGCAGGGTACGTTTCCCCAATTTTTTATTTCAATTTTTTTTTATCATTTTTTAAAATTTTCTTTATTTTTTGTTCTTGTGAAGCGCCGCGTGATTTTTATCTTGAGAGGCGCTATGTAAAAAATAATTTCTTCTTCAACCAAATTTTGTTTTGCCTAATTCAAAGTGAATATTAATATAGGTTCCACCTCCTCAGCTCTCACTAACAAGGTGCTAAGCCTTGTGCAGAGAAGGTAGACAACATTTTTTTGCTTGTTTGTTTTTAAAATGCTGGAAACGGCTTTCTTCTGTGGCTGAAAGGAAAAAACTGATGAAAATGCTGAAACAGTTATAAAGCCCGGACATGAAAGACTACTGTCAAGTTTACTGAGCTGTAAACGACTGAAATGTCTGGTGTCCGTTTGAGGATTTGTCACAACAACCAATTATTCTACAGCTCAAACATGGTAAAGCGTGAATGATTTGGTGATACAATACTATAGTTTTTGTATATAAGAGTCTTTAGGAAGAATAATTGAATGAACAAGTAGCATCTCTGGTATGTTTAACAAACACCCGTATTAGTTAAATAGAAAAACTGGTGCTTGAATAAATTATAAATGTCACAAAAAGCCCATGAAGACCTGACTTCAACTTGAAATAGGAGCCAGGAAGCAAAAACACAAGGATTGTCCTGTTTTAAATTACCAATCCTTTGCATATCGTATCATATTTTGCAAACGGTCAGCATTTTGCAATAGTTTCTATTTTTTGAGCTATTAATTTAGAGTGAATTTCGTCATGCTCATAGTGCTGGATTAGTGTTTCAATTCTTCGTCCTGTAAGGCTCATTCTGCCACTTCCTTTGAATAAAACTTGAATTACAGCTTTGCCTCTGATAAATTAAAAGCTGCTTTGGGAGTCATGACAGCTGATACTTCACAGGGTTTCCATATTTCTGTGCTTATCTTTGACATAAACACTCAGGCACAGACAAGCTCACCCTCATGCCTCATCAGAGTTTGACTGGAAAAGAACACATAATGGTTTTTACGTTGGAGCTAGCTTGGAAAGGCTTTTGTTCCCTTCTCCCATGAACCCATGGTGGAGTAAATTACAGTGTATCCTATGGGCTCAGCTCCCGCAGTGATTTAATTGGCACATTCTCCGTTTAAGTGAGCAAAATGTATCTGGCCATTTACTCTAAGTAATTGGACCGTTAAAGAGCTTTTGTATGCTCCTGGCAACATGTCACACAATAGGAGAGAGTGAGAAGATGTGAGGAAATGATGCAAAGGAAACATACAGCTGTGGCCAAAGTTCTGACAAAGTCTGCTGCTTTTATGTTAAAGGGACAATGTGGAAGTTTAACAGCTAATACAAATATAGAAATTTAAAATTTATTCCTCATACATTCTCCTGCAATGCCCTGGTCCTGTAGAATGAGCCCTGGCATTTTTACTGTGATTGCCTCTGTAGGCCTGTAAACTCACAGAAAAGATCATGCTCGGGTCGAACAAGCAGGCTTCCCCAGTGTCCTCCAGAGGCAGCGTAATGCATGATGACGTCATGCGCGCTCATGCACCCGCAGCGTTTGTTTGCTAGCTGTGGATTAGCGGTAGAGCGAGAGGTGGTTTTGGTAGCTGATTCAGCCAAGAACAAGAAGAGAGCTGCTTCAAGCACCAGCGAACCTCCAGCCCAGACCCCAAACAAGACAAAGAAACCAAGAGTGTATTCCAGCGCCACAAAAAGGGCAAAACTCGAGTCTGGTCGCCGAAGGCAAAGAACGAAAATAAACATCGGTCCGGCCGGCAGAAGTGGAAAATGCTGAGACAAAAGACCCGCAGTTGGCATCATTGTTGCTGGACAGGTAAGAAATTATTACTAAATATCTGGGGTAAGGGTTGTGGGTGCTTACATATATCATAGTAGGAACATTTTTCAGAGTCAGTGCTGGTCAGGATATTAATATTAGTCTTATTCTTATTTTTACTTCTCATCGCACTGGGACTTTTTTTCCAGGGTAGGATGAGTACCGGTACTATTACAGCTCATTTATTAGTGGAAATCTCCAAGATTTCTGCAAAAAATATATGTCCGTCTCCAAGTAAACACATTCCCCCCCCAGCGCTGCTGACCCGCACCTCCCGATAGGCAGAACACACGCTACAAGAGGGGACACAATTTGCGCATTAGGATGCATTCTCTCCAAATGCGCAAAGGCNAGTATGGCAAGTCGAGAAGAGTTAAAGAAAAAGCGATCCTGTGCACAAGGTGGTTTCAATAGGAAAGCCAATGCCATTGTATTCAATATGGACCTGTTCACTGAACATGACTTCACTTCTGAATTGAGGGCACTCAAAGACAGTTATAGTGAGATCTGTATCAGCAGTTTTGATTACATTGCTGTTATGGAGGAGGAAGATGCAAGCGGGTTTGCAGCGGCTATAGCTGATGTGGAGAAGAAGCTACAGGACTGCCGCACAAAATTCCAGAACACGGAAATGAAGTTAAAAGAAACATCATGGTCCCACTGTGCTTCTGGTCAAGGTTCATTTGGAACCAGAATCCCTGAGTTTACCAAAATTCTCTGGGGACAGGAGGAGCTATTGGCGCTGGAAGGAGAACTGGGGGACCCTCCAAGCATTGGCAGAACCTACAGGCTCACCAGAGTGTAGGATCTTCCACTTGATGGACAGTATTGCTGATTCAGTAAAATGTGAGCTTCGGCTATCTCATTGCCATATGGCGAGCGAGGTTTTCTGAATTTTGGAGGACTGTTATGGAGATGTGTCACAAATACCATATGACATTTTACTGGAGCAACCAAGGCTTTGCGGTTGATCCAAGCTGTAGAGAGAGCGCTGGTGGACTTAATGGACCTGGGTTGTGAAGACGCCACAGTTAGTGATCCGGTCACTTGAGAGTAAAGCCTAATTTATACTTCTCCGTTTTTGTCAGTACGGACGGACGGACCGCCGTGATCTGTCGTTGCAAGACTTCTCCAGTAGCTGCTTCAAGCACCAGTGAAACTCCAGCCCAGACCACAAACAAGACAAAGAAACCAAGAGTGTATTCCAGCGCGACAAAAAGGGCAAAACTCGAGTCTGGTCGCCGAAGACAAAGAACAAAAATAAACATCAGCCCGGCCGGCATTTCATAAGTGGAAAATGCTGCGACAAAAGACCCGCAGTTGGCATCATTGTTGCTGGACAGGTAAGAAATGATTACTAAATACGTGTGGGGTTAGGGTTGTGGGTGCTTTCAAAGCAAACCGGGTGCTTACGTATATCATAGTAGGAACATTTTAGGCAGCTTGTTTAGCGTGTCTCCATCAGAGTCAGTGCTGGTCAGGATATTAATATTAGTCTTATTCTTATTTTTACTTCTCAGCGCACCGGGACTTTTTTCCAGGGTAGGATGGGTACCAGTACTATTACCGCTCATTTATTAGTGGAAATCTCCAAGATTTCTGCAAAAATATGTCCGTCTCCAAGCACAACAAAGTAAAAGTCATAACCAGAGGAGTGTGTTGTGTGAACAAAAAAGAAAAACTTTGTGGGCATAAACATCCCAGCTTCTGTTCATGAGACAGAAGATAGGATAATTGTGTCTGGATGTGGAGAATAAATTATACAGCAGCCCTGGTTATCATTTATGAGAAGTCTTGGTAAATGCAGAAACATGCAGGGCTTTTATCATTTGATTCATAACCTATGTTTTTGTAATTGATGTATTCTGTTTGTTTTTGTAGCATCAAATCGATGGAGCTGAAAGAACTCTTTAGATGAGGAACAAGCCAGTAGTTTGGAAACAGTGTGTAAGTAACAAATTATTCTCATTGAAATGCAATGGCTATATGTCAGTATATATAATCATGTTCTGCTGCTGTTTTTACTTCCAGATTAGAGCTGGAAAGAGAAGGAAGGAGCTTTAGACCCGTATGATTCAGATTATGTATCCAATATCAATAAGGTATGTTTGTTTTTATCTTTTATTTGTGTTTTTTAGTGATCTAAGATTACAGTACTAGATTACTGCCTATGTGTATATAGATGTATCCTTGTTTTTTTTTATTTTTATTTTATTTTTATTTTTTTTATCTACTTCTAATTACCTTTTGAGTGATGGTGCTGCTGTGACAAGTGAATTTCCCCACTGAGGGTTCAATAAAGTCTATTCTATTCTATGTTTTATTATTGGCTTTTTTTAAATACCGTAGTAACATCCCCACTCTCACTTTCTATTCACTGATTATATAAAATGTATTTTTCTTGTGCAATAGGTGTGCATCACAGGATGAGGTTGACCAACTTCCTTGTATTGGCCTGGATGAAGCTGACAATTATAACAATTATAATTATATAACAATTATAATTATTATATAGGCTAACAATTATATGTGCTATTTGAGTTTCACTCAATATGCTAAAATTCTGCTTACAATAGTGATCTGCACAGAACCCAACTAATGCTGCTACTCTGTGTGTATATTTGCACATATTATTGTTGATTTTATATTTATATTATATCTGCATTATTTTCTGTATTCTTTTACGTTTTGCACCAATGGGAGTGGCACTCCAATGTCGCTGTACCCTGTACAAAATCAATAAATGCTATTTTATTCTATTCTATTCTGTATTGGACATTGCTGATTGTGTGGAGGCAGATTTGAAAGACAATTTAGAAGAGCCATCAGCAGCAGGACTGACTCAGCTGTTGTTTTCATTCAGGAGTGTGCACTTACAGCATGCATGCCTCGTGCACGAGCTTACTATTGAAGCTGCAGTTACACGTTTGGCCTGAGGGGGCAATCGCGAGCATAAAAATGTCAAAGTCCACATAGTCCCTTTAAATATTTCTAAGTTGTACAGCATTTTAATTACAAGCATTTCATGAGGTTCAAATGCTTTTATTTAAATTATATTTACGCAGAGTCTATATTTTTAGTATTGGACCATCTTTTTCAGACCTCTGTAGTTCATTATGGCGTGCTGTCGGTCACTTCCTGGTGCAAATCCTGACTGACGGTTGCCCCTTCTTGCATGGTCAGTGCTTGGAGATGTTCAGAAATGGGTTTTTGTTTTTCCACCTGCCTCTAGGATAGATCAAAAGTTCTTCGTGGGATTTAGGACTGAGGAGATTCCTGGTTATAGAGCATCAGACATTTGATGTTTTGTTCCTTGAGCCACTTGGTTATGATTTTATCCCTAAGGATAAATTCAGTATGTTGAAAAAGGGATTATTTATCACCACGCTGCTCTTAGATTGTTGGGAGATGTTCCTCTTGGAGGATATGTAGGTACCATTCCTTATTCCTGGCTGTGTTCTCAGGCTAAACTGTGACAGAGTCTTGGTTTAAAAGTAGGGATGCACCGATACCACTTTTTTGGAAAACGAGTACGAGTACTTGCATTTCAGTACTCACCGATACCGATACTGATTTTAATTTACAGATAACAGCTTTAGTTGTATACTTTAACAAAAAAACAAGACACTCGTTTGGAATTAAGAACATTTATTTAAAATGAAAACTTCTCCCTGCTCTGAGCTACAGCTGGGGCCTTGGGGGTGGGCACTCTGCGCCTGTGATTAACCCCTTACACGCCGCTCAAACAGACATTTCTCAGACCGTGGTATCGGTCCCCGGTATCGAGGGACTTTTAACGAGTATGAGTACTTTAGAAAATGTGGTATCGAGGCCGATACCCGATACCGGTATCGGTGCATCCCTATTTAAAAGCCACCCCACACATTAATGGTGACAGCATGTTTTACTGTTGGAAAGACAACAGGCCTGATGGTAGCACTCATCTGTTATCAAAGTTCTCTTTTGTTTTTGTTTGAGTTTATCTTGATGCTTTTTTGTATGTGTGTGTGTGAATGTGTGTGGGCCCAGGACGTCTAACAGCAGTGCCACCCTGTCCTCCTGCGTGTCCATGGAGCCATGCGCGTGTCCAGAGGAGTCATTGTTCACTGCTTTTTCCCACGCTGATGTTACCTTCCGCAAGATGGAAGGCTACCTGAGGACCCGACAGCTGTGTGATGTCATACTTGTTGCTGGGGACCGACGCATACCTGCACACAGGTGAGGGGAAAGAAGTGCTAAAATGTGGCGGACACACAATAGGGCTGGGAGGTAGAATACTAGCAATATATATTTCAAAATAAATTTTTCTAAGTAGAAATACAAGAACGGGTCAATAGAAGCTTTGATATATAGAACAAATGAACAGCCAGTCATATTAAGTGTTGCTCTGCGTTGGACCAGTCAGAGTCATGGACTAGAGACACACGGCTCAGTAGCAGCCAGGCATGCTAACGGCTAATATTTGTGCAGCTGTAGGTAGTGTTGTCACGGTACCAAAATTTCAGTATTCGGTACCGGTACCAGTGAAAATCCACGGTTCTCGGTACCAATTTCGGTACCAAACAAAAATTTAATTTAGACTAAATTTACCAATAAAAACATTAATTTTCCTGTAAAGTACTTTGAGATGACATCTTTTGTGAATCAGTGCTGTATATTAGAAAAATGAACCGAATTCCTATTGTATTACTATCATAACATGTTTTTAATGCACTTTTATTTAATCAAAATGTGTTTTTGTTCATATATTTTTGTAAACCTGCTAGTTATCCAGACTAGAACCTCTAGTTAGAACAACTTTTTTGACAAACTGATTTTCAGGACATAAACACTGACTGAGCCATACATTGTTGTTCATCTTTTGGATACACATTACAATCATTAACAAAAGAAAAACTCCGGTCTGTGAGAAGTCAGCGCCTTTATGTCATCCTGTTTGTTTGTTACCCTAATTAAACGTATAGGAGAGTTAAATAGTTAATAAAGACGATGGTGTATTCACACCACTCTCTAGTACTGATTCTGACACACATGCGAAGTTTTTGAAAGCGACTAGTCTGAACGGTCATGTCGCATTAAATCCGCCTCCTACGTCACTGATCAGCGGAGGTGAGCGTCGTGTCAGGACGTTCCTGATGACAAGCGCTGACAGAGGGATTCAGGGGTCTGTGGGACATCCTGTCAAGTTTTGGAATTTAAAATAGAAGAAAGCATCAGAACGGGAGGTGCTGCTGGAGCGAAGCGTCTCTCCTGTCGGTCTCCGTGACAGCGGGACGGGGGGGGGGGGGTCTCCGTCGGGGCGGGGGTATCTCCGTGAATGAACTTTATTTACCACATCAGCTGGTCCACCGCTCGCCGTCACTCTGCGTTCTGCGGTGTTGCTTTAGAAGCGACTGCACGTGCCCAGTGAATGCGCGAATCATGCGCATCAAGGATCCGGTTTTTAGACGGGTCCTCGGTACTACCGGTACCTACAAATCTTGGAACCGTGACGTTTACATTTTTGTAGTACCGGGTTAGTACCGAAGACCCGGTTCTTTTGACAACACTAGCTGTAGCCTCTTACTGCAGGTAACGTAGAACATGGTTTGTAAAAAAAAAAAAAGTGAGCAACCCGAGAGAAAGAAAAGATGGAGGACATAGTGAATGACATCGTTGACAGTACTGGACCCAACTGTTCAGTTGTGTGTATGTATTTTGGCTAGTTAATGTTGCAGCTGTGCCGCTAATGATGTTGAGTCCAGGTCCTGACAAAGGCGGGGAAAACCACTGATCTATTTAACCATTGTCACCTGCTGGTGCAGCAAATTATTAGTAGAAATTACCCTGTACGATTCGTCACCGGACATGATGCTGGCTGTTCACTTAACGCGTCAACAGTGAACCAACATCCCGACGGCTGGAAAATGAGTTCTATTGTTGCAGTACCACCTCTAAACACTAGAGTTCACCAAAGTGTCCGTGTTCCATATTCAACCTTTAATGGCTTCGAAAGAAACTATATTTAAAACAAGCAGAAAAATTTTAAGAATTTATATTTCAATACTTGTTTTATTAATCTGACATCAACAGAATATTTCCATTTTCATTCTTTTCTCTGTAATGTAATAAAACTCTTATTAATGCCACCCCTTTTTATATAATGTTTGACATGTCCAGCTATTGAAAATAAAAATCTTTAAAATCAAAAACAACCCTATGATATCTTCAACGCTCACTTAAAACTACCAGAGAACTTTAAAGATTGACAATTTGTTTTATATCGTAATATATATCAAAATCAACTAAGAAAATTAATAACATGATGGGAAATTATTCCCATATTGCCCAGCCCTACTAACATAGTAAAGAAATATGTTGCTCTCTAAGATCAACTGTTTTTTTCCCTATTTAGAACCGCTCTTAGAGCAAAGCTGGAACATTCATCACATGTGAACGTGTTTGAGCAAATAGCACGATGACACAAGCCTCCACTTATGAGATATTGTCTGAAAAACACACAAACACAGTAGTCCTGATTAGAAGAAGTCTCTGTTTTTGTTGTTGTAGTTGCTTCATGCTGAATTTACCATAGTCAGCAGTCTCTGAGTCATGCATCAGTCACTTACTACACGCACGCACACGTGTGTGTGTCTGCTATCTACCTCATAGTTCCCAGTCCTATGCCTGGTCTCTGCTGCTCTGTGGGAATGTGACCACTGGTGCAGCAGCAGCAGGGTCCGTCTACACACGCGTGAAACAGCAATGCGGTCCTACACCTATGGAAACTTCCCCTGATACGACCTCCGGGTACAGATGGTCAAAACAAACTCCCTGTTATACTAGAATCCTCGTGTGTGACAGAGTGTATTTGTGTGCGAGCACGAGGGTAGGTGTAAGATATATTTTGACTGTTTATGATGTCTTTTTAAAAGTGAACCATGCCCTCGTCACTTACATGATTCACAATTGGAAAAAAATTTCAGCAAGTTCATTCTGGGTTAAATCAAACGGTGCATTGTTTAAAAAGACTGAACAAGATTTGCCTTCTAGGATTTGCCACTAGATGTTTCTTCTCTCTAAAATCAATATGGTGGCATAGATTATGGTAAATGGCCTGTATTTGTATAGCGCCTTCTTAGGGTTCTACAACCCCCCAAGGCGCTTCACAACACAATCAGTCATCCATCCATTCACACACTGATGGTGATGAGCTACAATGTAGCCTCAGCTGCCCTGGAGCGCACTGACAGAGGCGAAGCCTGCCGTACTCTGGCGCCACCAGTCCTTCCGACCACCACCAGTAGGCAAGTGGGCAGCATTCTCTGTTGGGAGCCAGGATCGAACCTGCAACCTTCCATTTACTGGACAACCCGCTGAGCTACTGCTGTCCCTAGATTAGATGTGTAAAGTTAAAACAAAACCTTTAGAACAATGTTCTTTAGGCAGATTAGACCAAATATGGAGAGCATTATTGATAATCCACTGGGCCACGTTCAGAGAAACTCCACATACCAGTAGGAACACCCTGTGTGAAGCACGGTGGTGGAGGGTTGAAGATTTGGGCTCATTGCAGTCACAGAGTCAACCATGACTATATTCTAGTGTCAAAATGTGAGACCATCTGTCTCAGGATTAGTCAAAATTAGGTCACCCAGCTGGACAATAATCTCACATACAACAGAGAGACTCTGAATGGTCCAGCTCCAGAAATCAGCCTCATTGACACAACACTGTTATGAAGGTCAAATTCTCTCCATCAGGTCATACAGAAGATGCTTATTGGCCTTTATTGTTGAGATAAAGGTGACTTGGTAAACTCCTACATTATGTTACCAAGCATATAATTCCCTTATGCCAACTCTTTTGTAGATTTTGTGTTCACAGCAGCTTCCAGATTTATGTTTTTGAGCTAAACCAGGAATCTAGTTCACATCTGGGCCTTCTGGAAGAGTCAAGCTGTGTGCTGCTCTCCATCAGATGTTTCACCAGGTTAGTTTTAGAAGGCAAAAGGATTCAGGGTTGGTTTTACAGTTTGTTTGATTGCTGTGTTAAAGTAGGCCTGTTCCTAATATTATGCAACACTTGTTAAAAATAATTAACTCAATATAATCCCCACGGATTGGTGCGCTCCAACAGATTTATGATAATTCATTCATTAGTTGTTGAAATTCTGCTCTGAAATCATGAATGTGGGGCTGAAGGAGATTACTACTAAAGTCATTATTTGAATCGTTTTTAAAACACTTCAGTCTGGATTAAAATGGCAAACTGAAGTAACGGAAAAGTGGAGCGTTACCTCGAGTCACGCCGATCATCGTGACTAACAGCTGCCCTTCGGTCCTTCCTCTCCTACATATTTCAGTACATGTGGGGAAAAGTCACAAGATTTAGGGAAGTCCCTCATGACCCGTATGTTGTTTTTCCCTCTCTGCATTTGAGTGTGTGTGTGTGTGTGGGTGTGGGTGTGTGTGTGTGTGTGTTTTTCCCAGACTCAGTGATGGAAAACATTCAGTGTTCAGTTCTTGCCCTCCTTTTCCTGGCTTCAACTTGTCTGTTTCCTGCTTTCTTCACTCAGGCGTTTTGTCTTCTCTCTGCTCTATCAAAGTCTGACATACTGCTGTGTGTGTGTGTGTGTGCGTGCATGCTTATTTTGTTCAGCACTTTGTGTGCAAATAACTTGGTGCTGGATTTAGCTTGTGTTGCTCATAGAGTCAAGAGACTTGCATAAAAAAATTAAGTGTGTGTGCGGGTGTGCGTATGTGTGTGTGTGTGTGTGTGAGAGATGCCAGGGCGATTGGGAGATAAAAAAAGACAGACACCTGACTGGAATTCTGGCAGAACAACTTCCTGCTGACTAGAGTGTATTCTGACATCTTTCTCAGCACAAATACACACACACCTGGACCACACACACACACACACACACACACACACACACGCAGGTACACATCTCTTTTCTGCCTCAGGCGATCTGTCAAGGTCTCAGTGTCACACTCAGTAATGAGATTATACTCATGGGTAAAGATATACACAGGCGTTCAGCTGAAGTCTAAAACACCAGGCAGAGACGAACATTTATTTTATGAGAATATTTGTCATCAGTCTGCCTGAAAATGATGATTGTTTTTATCACCAATTACTCCAGATGGTGTGATCATCAACAAGATTTAAACAAGCATGAAGAGTTCTCAAAGCTGAAGGCTTGACTTTGTGCAGGACACACGTGTCCTCTAGAGGCAAATTCTACATAACATGTCCTTCACCCCTATTCTGCCTGTTTCCCTATAAATGTAATATTTAATGTGCTAAACGTAACCAGATTTTCAGTAAACCTACTGGATCTCCTCAGTTCCATTAACAAAATCATAATAATTCCTTTTTCTAACTTCAGTTAGATATTAAAATAAACCTTCCGTGGATGAATGGCCGTCCTATCAGGTGTTCTGTTGATAAATTCTGTTCTAATTGCTTTCTGACTTGTTTACCAGCTAATCCCGTTTAGCCTCGTCTCCAGGTCACCCTTTCTCTCTCTGCGCTGCAGCCTTTTCTTTTTATGCTCCGTTCATCCCGTCAGCAAGGTCAGAGTAGTCTGTTCCTCCATTACAGCTGTCCATCCTCTCTGACTGATGCCGGATACGTTCTTCTTTTTTCCTTCTCCCCACAGACTGGTCCTCTCATCTGTGTCGGATTACTTTGCAGCCATGTTTACGAGTGATGTGCTGGAGGCCAAGCAGGATGAGGTGAAGATGGAAGGAGTGGACCCTGAAGCGTTGTGGGTCCTGGTTCAATATGCGTACACAGGTGCACACTCATTTTTTTATGTTAGTAAACAGTTCAGACTTCTACTTTTTCAGGTAAATTAATCACATGCACTTGTCCCAGTTATAAATGGTTAGTATTCTCTCTCTTGTTTTGCAAAACTTTAAAATGAAGGAAGACAAAAACTGAAGTCGACAGTTTCTTGGAATGATTTCAGAATTTTTAATTCACAAAGAAAGAAAAGTTTTATTTTGAAATTTGGCATCCATGTCAGCATTAAATAGGCTTGTGCACCACAAACAGGGTGTTGGAACTTTCTGAAAAATAAAAATTCTTCATGTGTTCAGAGGATTTAAAAAACAGTCAGACTAAATAAAGACCTGACACTTTGCTTTACACCTTTAATGCCGTATGTTCCTAGCCTGGCAAGCCATCCTATATATGTGTATATATAGTCTGGCCACGACCCATTGACGGCTCTCAGTCGTGAGGCGGGATCTACGGTTGTCTTTCAAAATGTCAGCACACAATTGGATAGCGCTAGGACCAGTCAGAGTAACGAACAACGTGACGTAATCACAGCGATGGAAAAGCGGGACCCACTAATGGCGTCAATGATTTCTGTCGTTTTTGTATAAAAACATGTGAATATCAGGTGTACTGGGACATTGCTCTACTTTGTTTGATAAAAATAAGAAGCCGCTAAGTATAGCCGACAGACTTACGCACGTTGGAGTCTAAATAATCCAATGTTGATGACAAAGCCGTTTCAAAAGAACGTGGCTCCGGCGCTGCCGCCATGTTGCTTGGGTTCGCAGCCGCAGCGCTGACGTCATCGGCTACTCCCGCTCTGTGATTGGCCCACATAATAGAGCGCTGTGATTGGCCCAACCAAAACTATAGCGAGTTGTGATTGGATAGACACAGCAGTGGTTTGGGCTGCGAGGGTTCCAATGAAGCGTGCCTAGACCAAACTCTGCAAAGCAAGAATTGGTCTAGTTCACTAGGCTAGTATGTTCCAGCATTTTGGGAGAATTCTGTAAAATATGTGTCGTGCCACTCAGTTTTGCAGGATCCTGTACAATTTGTTAGCAAAGGATGTGTTTTAAATGACTCAAAAACACTTGAAATTGTAGCTTAAAGGTGTGGTTCACTGAAAAAACATTTTTAATGATTATTTCTGATTATAATCAGTCACTCTGGCTGTGTCCAAATCCAGGGGTTGCGTGCTCATGAGGTTGGATTTTAAGACCAGTGACGTCACAGCGCCGCGTCGAAGACTGTCCAAATTCCAAGAATGCTCAGAATGCGGTCTTGAAATGCGTTCTTCTTTTCCCCGATTTTGAGAACGGGTGTGGTGTAGTCTCCGTGGTCTCCTCACCTCCATAAATCCTGTGATGCACTGCGGCATTGATTTCTGTACCGGCAACAATGGCAGAAGAAACGGGAGACGCAGCAGGAGAGCAGCAGTACAACTTTAAATGACAGCTTATTAAAATCTGACTGAACAAAAAGTAACAGCCTGAAGTGGTTGTGTTTTTATGAGTTTCCTGTTGTCATTA
Source organism: Aphyosemion australe (assembly GCA_006937985.1). Classification (NCBI taxonomy): domain Eukaryota; kingdom Metazoa; phylum Chordata; class Actinopteri; order Cyprinodontiformes; family Nothobranchiidae; genus Aphyosemion; species Aphyosemion australe. The sequence goes on from SSNS01000022.1 coordinate 612,522, forward strand.
GGCCTGTAATGTGTTTTGTATTCTTGTTCTTAATTACAGTTCATAAAATAAGCTAAATCAAAAATCATAAAATAACCAAGGAAAAAGTTTAAAACATGTGCGAGCTCCATTTCTGCAGCATCTTCTTAGTGCGGTAGCAGTTGCTAGGTGACAGGAGGACATCCGCCAAAGTAGGGGCGGGACTATTATTTAAGGCCGTCCACATTCACAGCTGTTAATGTCCGGTCTGACCGGTCACGGAAGAACACGTTCTCCAGAGACCAATGAGGACGGGTACTCACAAGCATGCAATCCCTGGATTTGGACACAGCCTCTGAGTTTTTAATGCAGGCTTAACATGAGATAGGTTTCACTTTTGCTTTGACCACAGATAATTAATAACGGACACTAGGGGGTGCTAAAAGCAAGCAAAACTGCCAAGTGTGCCTTTAACAAACATCTTGTCCAATGTGTGGACCTTGGAATAGGTTTTGGGGCAACTATGACACAAAAATACTTCAGAAGCTATAAAACTGACTGAGTTAAAGGCATTTCTATGATTTCCAAGCTATCATCATGAATTGAATTGAAATGAGGCCTAATTATATGCACACTTGACATAATACAATAGCTTATACTGTTAGCTTCTTATTTGGGCTGATTAATGATGGTTTTGAGATTAATTTGATTGACCTTTAAAAATGGTTGCAGATAAACTTGTCAGTGGGATGCTTGTCATCTTATGTTCCCGATTGTATTTGTTTGATTTTTTTTTCCCTTAAACCTTAAAATTTTACAAGTTAAACTGAAACAGATGAATCTGTAAAAAAAAAGGATGCTGAGGGTTTAAAATAAGAAATTTTAGCAGTAAAATCAAGAGTTCAGGACAGATTTACTCAAAGAAACTGAGCTAATTCAGGAAAGATGTGTTAAATAAATCCTTGTTGATCCGTTCTGTGTATCATTTGTTGTTGAATTATGTTTTGTGTGATAACAAAACACAACAACATAAAACAGACAGATATCTCACATCCTGCTCTCGAAATAAACCGGAGATACTCCACACCATCGCTTATGTTTAGTAGCTCTATAAATCTTCAGGACAGTTATGATAATCTCGCTGTGTAACATGGAGCATACACAACAAGTCAACCACCTCCTCCTTTCTCGCTGTGCAGGCCGTCTGGAGTTAAAGGAGGACAACATCGAGTCTCTGTTGTCCGCCTCCTGCCTGCTGCAGTTGTCATCGGTGGTCCAAGCCTGCTGCGCCTTCCTGGTGAAGCAGCTCCACCCCTCTAACTGTTTAGGGATTCGCTCCTATGCTGATGCTCAGGGCTGCCACGACCTGCAGAGGGCTGCTAACACCTACACCATGGTGGGTACACAGCTCCTGTAAGCAGCCACCACTTCTGAAGTCTTTACAGGAAAACTAAAGGATCAGATTTAACCTTCAAGAGACAAAATGTTTCCTCTCATCTTATTTCCCATAATAAGTTTTCTTTTTATCCATTCATTTTCCCAGTTAGATCCCAGTTAGATTGTTTAGTACTGATCTGACTTCTCTAACAAATGAGCTTCTTATTCACAGCACATCACACACCATTACTGCCTCAATAGATGCTTTTCCAGCACCGAGTTGCTATGGCGACTATAAAAAAGCATCTCCATTGTTGTGATGATTCTTTTTCCTCTAATTCATCCCTGCCTTTAAATGCCTCATTTGCATTAAAGACTTTCTGTGTTTCCGTCTCTGTCCACGTTCCCTCTAGTGGCTCTTTCTCAGAGTGGATTTTTGTTAAAGTCTAATCAGAAATAATTAGGTAGTAAAGATGGTTTCATTTTTACTGTCTGCTATTCACACACACACACACACAACTTTACATCATTTGTTAATGCAACATTTAAAATGAAAACTTTGTGCTATGTACGTTGATTTTCCAACAAGAGAACAGACAAACACCTAAATGTGTTTTTGTGGGCGTTTTTGTTTTTCTTTGTATAAAAGCAGTTTATATATTTATTTAATGATTTCCAAATGTTTAATTTTCTTATAATTCTTGTTGAAAATGTTAAGCTTGCCTATGTGCATTAGTGATAGTAAGAACTTGGACCACATCAGATTAATTATGTTTTATTTTTGGACTATTCTTAGACAAAAAGAGTTTCAATTATATTTTATTTCCTAATTTTACATATTTTCCTCATCCAGACGTATTTTCAAACTGCATTTTTCTTTACTTTTCTTAGTTTTTTTCCATCTTGTTGTACTTTTTTCTCTTGGAGTGACAGATGGAATGCAGAAACTCTTACTTTTGTCCTCTCAACCATTTCATCACTCAGTGTTACCTTTTTTTAATCCCTCAGGAACACTTCCTGGAGGTAGTTGGAAGCCAGGAGTTTGTTTTACTGCCAGTAGAAGAGATGGAAAGGCTGCTGACATCTGATGACATCAACGTTCCTGATGAAGAAACCGTAGTGACCTCTCTGCTAAGTTGGGTCGGTCACGACCCCCTCACTCGACAGCGCCACCTGTCCTCGCTGCTGGCTCACATCAGGCTACCGCTGCTGCAACCACAGGTGAAACCGGGACACCATGTAACTAAATAAAGTGGCACTGATTGATTGAGAGCTCAGGAGGTAGAACGGGTTGTCCAGTAATCGGAGGGTTGTAGGTTGTAGGATCAGATGTTCAGCACTTTGGGCAACATCGTTGCATTTAAAGTGCTATACAAATAAATTCGATGATGATGATGATGATCACTCCCGGCAGAGAATTCTGCTGTTGTGTCCTTGGACAATACACTTAACCCCCCCTTGCCTGCTGGTGGTGGTCGGAGGGACCGGTGGCGCCTGTGCTCGGCAGCCTCACCAGTGCGCCCCAGAGCAGCTGTGGCTACATTGTAGCTCATCACCATCACTGTATGAATGTGTGTGTGAATGGATGAATGATACACTGTAGTGTAAAGCACTTTGGAGTCCTCTCACTCTGACAGTCGCTATACAAGAGTGGGTCATTTATCATGAGGACCGTATCATCTTCATTGGGGTTGCAGAGAGCTGCTGCCTAACTCCATTGGGTGAGAGGTGGGGGACCCTCTGGACAGGTCTCCAGTCAGGGACACAGAGAGACAACCAGTCACGCACTCACTCACTCACACCTAGGCCAGTTAACCTAATATGAATGTTTTTGGTGTGTGGGAGAAAACTGGAGAGGAAAACTCATGCATGCATGGGGACAACATGCCAACTCTGTTCAGAAAGGCTGCAGCTGGGATTTGAATCTGCATTGCTAAGCAACAGTGGTACCAACTGCTCCACCATGCAGCCTTGCTCCATAGCACCAGAGAAAATAAAAGCCTGCACTATTGCTGACTTCTTATTAGAAGACATGTAAACTGCAGGAAAGAAGACAAAAAGATTTAGTGGTTCTGACACCATGACTTTTTAACACCGAGCTTTACTTTGACACAGGAGACCAACCTGAACACTGACGCATTTACTCCATCTGAACTTCACCTCTAGCAGCAGCTTAGCTTCAATAATCGTGTCACCTGCTTCCAAGATCAGCGAGTTCCTGTTTAGATTTTGTTTCTCTATAATAAGGTGTGTTTTCATTTAAAATTTACCATATCTGTAAATGAGTGGCTTCATCCATCCATCCATCCATCCATCCATCCATCCATTTTCCTCCTCTTATCCGGGGTTAGGTCGCGGGGGGCCCAGACTTCCCTCTCCCCAGCCACTTGGGCCAGCTCCTCCAGGGGAATTCCAAGGCGTTCTCCTCCCGGTTGGACGTGCCTGAAAACTTCACCAGGGAGGCATCCTAACTAGATGCCCGAGCCACCTCATCTGGCTCCTCTCGCAGCGGGTCTACTCCGAAACCCTCCCGGAAGACCGAGCTTCTCACCCTATCTCTAATTGAGAGCCCAGACACACTGTGGAGAAAACTCATTTCAGCCACTTGTATCCACGATCTCATTCTCACAGTCACTACCCAAAGCTCGTGACCATAGCTGAGGGTAGGAACATAGATCGACCGGTAAATTGGTAAATCGAGACCTTTTGCTGGAGCGGTTCTCAGCCGAGTGTGAAGCAGCTGGGATGAGAATCAGCTCCTCTAAATCCGAGACCATGGTCTTGAATCGGAAAAGGGTAGAATGTCTTCTCCAGGTCAGGGACGAGGTCCTGCCCCAAGTGGAGGAGTTTAGGTATCTCGGGGTCTTGTTCACCAGTGAGGGAAAGATGGAGCGTGAGATCGACAGGCAGATTGGTGCTGCGTCTGCAGTGATGCGGGCGTCGCACCGGTCTGTCATGGTGATGAGAGAGCTGAGCTGGAAGGCGAGTGGCTTCATATTCATATTATATATCCTTCATATTTGTCATTAATGAGGACTCCTCTATGAGATAGTCACACACGTTTACAGGCGTGTAGTTCACATGTAGCGTGTAGTTCCAGCTTTAACACCAGTGTGATCTGATCTATGAGTACTCCCTTTGTGTCTCCTGAGTCATCATCCGGTCATGGAGGGTTCTCTAACAACATTTTAGATCAAATGATGGAGTAGTTGTTTTTAGTTTGATTTTTATTTAAGATAATGAAAATAATCTATTTTGACAAACTAGCTTTTTATTTTGTTGACCTCGTCTTTTTAGCACCCGTGCAGCAACAACCACACACGAACCTTTTTATTAAAGCTGCTCTTTCAGTTCATATCCTCGTGTCTTTTACATGAAAACACACTAAAGTAATTAGTCCTCCCCCTGAGCTGCAGGTTGTTTTCATGGCCTGATTTGTCTCATGCCCTCTTTTCTTTACCTCCTCCTGGCTACAACTGACCTCTTTCTGTCTCACTTTCTTCTTCAGGCAATTAGAGGGACAAAAGCGATTAAATTTATCTTGGATCAAACCCATTTCTGTGTGAGAATTTGTTTTATGTACGTTTATTTTTGTTCTCTGTCATGCTCTTGTAGAAATGACTGATGCTGGAAAGGAAAAATTCTCCAATTTGCCTTTTATTTCTATACACATCCCTGTTCGTGTTTCGATAAGTAAACTGTACAAACACCTTGGATGGATGACTTTACCTTGGTCAGCTAAAAACACAAGTAGCAGTAGCACATAATCTGAGGAGAAGATGGATAGCACAGAGGTAAAGCGGCAGAGTGGCGCCGGAGAAGAGAGACCGAAACCAGGAGAGACGCCGAGCCTCGGGCCGACTCTACCTTCAACACTTCATCATGCCTGACGGCCCCCTCCCACCTCACCTCTGTGTCAGCCTGATAAATGAATTAACATTCAGCAACCTCATGAGCTGTGAAATGCCAATAAAGTGAAATATAAACCTCACACACTACCGATCAATACTCATCAACCAATTAGTCTGCTTTTTATCTGGGCTACAACATGATTATTCATCCAGATTGTGTCAATTCACTAGATTAATACCTTTAAATCCCTGCTCCCATCACCACCACTGTCGCATAAATAGAGGCGTGCAGACTCCATCTAATCTTCTTGGACGACCATCTGCGGCGTGAAGCGTCAAGCTGTTGCATAAACATTTGTGAGTGTCAGGAAAACGTGTGGAACTAAAGTATTATGAAGAAAATCGTATACAGCCACAGGGAAAGGAAGGTTCTCGGGTTTCGTTATGAAATGGTGCTAATCTATCCTCAGCAGAGTTATTTGATGAACAAAAACAAAGTCAAAATGGAAAATGTGAGGAAAGCTACCCCACAATTTCTGACTTCATCAGTCTCACGTCATTCTGGAGGAACGTTGGTCATCATCGTACCTGTTAAAGGTACAATAAGTAGGGATTTTACAGCGAAATAATCACAAAACAGTCTAATGTCTTAATCATGTTGGAAGGAAGGTTACATTGAAACAGATTTCTTTTTCAGCCAGCTGGAGGGTTGTTGGTGTTTATCCTTTCTAAATGGCCAAAGAGGGACTTTGTTTACAATCTGTGAGCCTGCAGGGTTGCAGAGTCTGCGCTTGCAAATGCTGCAGTGCTGGCATTTGTAATCCGACACTGGCAGGCAAAAGGCAGTAACAGGAGCTACCCAGAAGTGTTTTTGTACCCCGAAGAATCCACAACATTTTTTTGTTTTACTCTAATATTGGGTAAAGAAGGCTAGAGGCTAACGTTGAGCTAACAGTGCTAACGGTGAATTAGAAGCAAATAAGCAACTCTAAAAATATCTAAAGCTATTTTTTCAGTTTCCAACAATTCGTTATTACAGTGAAATGTACGTATATTAGTTTACTGTGTATGACTCGTCTTCGCTCGTCATCTAGAATCTTCTGGTGCTGATCCGTAGTTGGCAACACTCACGGAACGGCAGTGAGGAAGTCACTTGTGCGGTTGGAAAATTGGCTGCAGTACCCAAATTTGACCACAGGATGTCACTCCTACTTTATTCTTACATAATGCACCTTTAAGTCTGGTACTTGATTTAACCCAACCAAAAACATGTTTTAAAAGATTTTATTATAAATGTGGAACTGGTGGGAGCCACAGACAAACATACAGTCATCAGGGTTTCCCCCAGTGCTTTATAAGCCTGGTGGACCGCCAGGCTGTTCTTGGCCCCCCACCAGGCTAACCGTCACTTATTTATTTAGTTTAAATAGTTTTCAATGCACCAAATTAACATTTAAAATGTTAAAATGAAAAGGGGTCTTTAACCTGCAAGTCCGACTTTAACCACATCAGGTGATACGGTTGAGAGCGCAATAGCGACATCTTAACGATGGACACGTGAACAGGGTGAGAGGTCAGGTGTAGGACAGAGTGCATCTCCATCAAGCAGAGAGGGCCAAACTTCCCTCTCCCCAGCCACTTGGGCCAACTCCTCCTATGTACTTCTCCTGTATATTTATATAGCATGTATGTAATTTTGATTTGGCATGTTGTTTTGATAAAACTGAATCCTGACAGTCTAACATCACATGCACCTCACTCTGCTGCTGTTCATATAAGGAACTAATCGGCTGTTTCAGTCTGGTAACTGTTGAGAAGCCTAAAGCATGAAGAATGTCCACAGCTGGCGAGTGCACGTTTTCCTGTGTGTTAGAGTCTGAGTGTGTTTGCTATAAGTGGAAAGCTGTCTCCTCCACACATGAGCTCAGATGGAGGATAACACAGCTTTTCCTTCTGCACACTGTGAGGTAAAGAGATGATGGAGAGGAGGAGGAGGAGGGACGCCTGCAGGATTCGGTCTTATCTCGTCCTCCACGTTCAATCCTTCACAGCATGATGGATAAATTACCAGAGTAAAGGACAAACATGTTTTTCTATATCTGTCCTCCTTCAGCAGCTGCACACACACACACACACAAATGAATGAGCAAATAGGGTTCTGTGTAATTTGTTGGTCTGTGATTGTAACCAGTAGAAGTGCGATTTGACCCCTGCGTGTAAGCTGCTTATCCATTTACCATGCTTGTTTTGTGCTCCACGCTTCTGACTGTCAAATTAAATTTTATACTCTGTGACCAAGTGTTGCCGTTTGGCCCAAATCTTCTCTTTTGTGCAGGCTGGAATTACAGAGGACTGCACAGGAGGAGAAGATGAATGATTATCAGTTTTTAACATTGCATCATTCATCTTTGCTTTGATTTTAAAGACAGTTTTGAATCTGGCTTGATGTGTCAAATCTTAAAAAAGAAAGACGTGAAAAATACTTTAAATTTCAGGGAGCCTGCCAACCCTTAGCACACACACACACACACACACAGAGCTATCTAAATGTAAATCATGTATTTCTCTCCTTCTGGGAAAACTTCTCAGACATCCTCTGGATGTGTTTTTAGGGAACCGTCTGCTGGGTGGAAGAGCGTCATGCTGCAGCCTCTGAATATTTGTTAGTGTTGTTTTGTGTGTGCATGTGTGTGTGTGTGTGTGTGTGTGATATCTAATCTCTCGATCAATGAGATACCAGCCTACTTCAGACTCCTAAACCTTTTCTTGCAGCGCCAACATGGTAACCGATACGAGCTTGCGTCACATGACCCTGTGTGTTGATTTGTGCTGTTTTTCATATGAAGTTCTTGGTGGATCTGGAGTCCAACCCTCTCCTCCGTGACAGCGTGGAGTGTCAGCGACTCCTGATGGAGGGGATGAAGTATCATCTTCTGCCCCAGCGGCGTCCTCTGCTTCAGAGTCCTCGCACCCGGCCCCGCAAGGCCACAGTAGGGGCCATGTTTGCTGTGGGGGGTATGGACGCCTCAAAAGGTAGAACAGTTACTCAGATATAACAGCTCATGACGGCATGTGGTTACCACACATCAGTCCAAAACTATATCGTCTTCATTAGATGTTTGTCTACAGTTGACTTACTTTAGGAATCAACCAAATTCAAGATGGCCGCCACAGCACACACAAACAGCTATAAATCAAACATTGAGCTAGGTCATTGTTGCGCTCCTCTGCTTCATTATTGGTCTGGCTGTGATCAACCAGCAATTACTGAGTACATGGTGCAACTTCAGAGTAGAGAGACTGATCAGATCACACCTTTGTGTGTTTGTTGCCTGTGTGGCATTTTGAGTGCAGCCTTTTGGAGGCAGTTTTTAATAAAATACCTCAAAAACTTTTACCATGTGTCCAGTCTTCCATTTGTTGCAGTCCCACGAGCCGGGTTGTAACAAATGGGGGCTTGTCCGGGATCATCTGGACTCATTGGAGGAGGCTGGACCTGGTGTATTTTAAAGTTTTGAGTTTTGTTTTTGCAACCTGTGCTGTGGTGGGCCTTTTAGCAGCTTTGTGGTGTGATTGTTATTGCAGCCATGTCTATCGTTTCTTCGGGTTTGTTTGGTTTTTTGTTGGTAAGTTGGAAGTGTTTGTGATATAATTGTCAACTTGCTTTAAATCTTGAAATTGTACATAACTTAACTAGTGATCAAGATGCATAAAAGCAAATTTTTTTAAAACGTAAACAACTTCAGTGAAGGCCGACATGTGGTATGATTGGAAAATTGTTTAATTGGGTGTGTTGTTTGCACCAGCTTCTTTCATACCCACCTAACATGAGCAATAACTAGCTGGTTCTCTTCCTGCTTCCTAATGCTACCCTATAAAACACACAGAAACCTTGAACACCTGTAGAAGACAGAAACGTCATACTAACAGTGTGTTTGTTGGGTTTTTTTGTTTCCAGGAGCCACAAGTATCGAGCAGTATTGTCTGCGTCGGGACTCGTGGAAGCAGGTCGCCACCATGAGCGGACGGAGACTACAGTTTGGTGTTGCTGTCCTTGACGGTCGTCTTTACGTGGTTGGAGGCAGAGATGGACTCAAGACTCTCAACACTGTGGAGTGTTATAATCCACACAGCAAAACGTGGAGCGTCATGCCTCCCATGTCCACACACCGGCACGGCTTAGGTTAGCACCTGTTTCAGCACAAAGCTGGAAACGGTTCTGCCTCAGACCTTTCTTTGGTTTGCATAGATTTTTGCAAAATAATCGAGTGACGTGATCCTCCATCACATCTCAACACCTCCGCATAACAGTTTCATTAGAGCACTCTGCTGCTTCTGTGTGGAGGAAAGTAGAAATCCAGCTCCACATCTGGCAGCACAGATGTTCAGGCAGATAAATCCCTGCTGTTTGAAGGTGTCAGCATGCTGCACTGCTAATGCTCAGGGTTTAGTTACACTCACCATTAACAGTCCACGTTGTGGCAGTATGTGGTTCTAGAGATCCTATGAGCTGTTTTAAAGAGTGGTGCTGATTTAAACACACCTGGTTGTTGTTGTTGCAGGTGTGGCTGTCCTAGAGGGACCCATGTATGCAGTGGGAGGACATGACGGCTGGAGCTACCTCAGTACGGTGGAAAGGTGTGAGGATGCTTCTCACTTTTCATCCTAAAGAAATGATTCAGGTCATTTAACTCTGGGTCCTGTGGAAAGGTCATGAACCGGTGTTAGAAAGCTTTTTAAACAACCTCAGTTTGGACAAATGGAGATTTGTTCTCTCCAGATTGATAAGCTAAAGGCTAGTCACGGTGGGGCCACCCATAAAGTAGATTTCTGCCATTTTAAAACCGACTGCTCCGCCCTGCAGCTCTGTCACTATTTCATTAATCAGATTTGTATTACTTGGTTATTTGGGCAAAAGTATTTTAAGTGTTTTATAAACATAACATAATGTACTAAGAGGTGCTAATTTCTGCTAAGTAACCACAGAATTCTATGTAAGTGTATGAAATGAAATTACACCAGTGCTAACATGTTTTAAATGGTGTTTGCATGAATCACTGACTGAGTTGTTTAAGATGGCAACAACCCCCTCTGTAACTAGCCGTTAGCTTATCAGTCTTCTCCAGACTGAAGAACAGTCTAAAACAGTAAGATAATAATTAGCAACATTTCCACTAGAACTTGAGTACATTTAACCCAAATAACTCCTATTTTCTCACTAACCTCTTGTTCTTCTGGACCTGTAGATGGTTTTGGTTCAGTTCGATCTGATTATCTTCATCTAAAAACTAACACAAAAAAACAGTTTTTCTGGTTGATAGTACTCCTTAGAGCCGTTCTTAGCGGTTTGAGGAGGGATTTGTCCTGCTGTGATATAAAAATCCAAACTCTGCTTTAAAGGTGGGACCCCCAGGCTCGCCAGTGGAGCTTTGTAGCGAGCATGGCAACACCCAGAAGCACAGTAGGAGTAGCTGTCCTCAACAGGAAGTAAGTAATGTTTATTAAAGTTTACCTTTGTGTTTATGTCCTCTTTGGGCTTCTGTTTTGTTATAAATCTACCAGGAGCTGATCAGGAATGACAAAAATATATAAATATTGTTTTAAAAAGTGTCTACCCACTGAGGAGGATGGTGCTGCAGGGCTGTAATCTGACTGATAGGTTTGTGAGGAACGTTGTTGGTGTTTCCTAAGGACGTCTAATCACAGCCCTCTGCATCAGCCTCCTGCTGCTAATCCAAGTTCATCGTTTTACAAACTGATTCTGGACGACAGAAATATTGAAGTCCCTCATGTGCTCTTTGCTACGTTTAGCCATCAGACATAAACTAATTAATGAGGAAACTCCTCTTATGGTTTGGATTCCATCTGGCTGGAGCTCCACTCTCTCTGCTTTAGTTGGAAGGAGATGATGACTTTACACACACACACACACACACACACACCTTTACAAACCAGCTCTCATATCCAACAGTGCTGATAAAGATGTGGAACACACGTTTTAATACCAGGTCTGATTCTCTCCGCTTGTCTGAGAGTAACACAGCTGTAGGAACCGCTGTTGTTTTCATTATTCTGTGCCTCTGAGAGAGAGAAAAGCTTTATAGATGCTAATTAAAACAGAAACAACTGATTTGTGCCAACCATGTCCAGGAGGAGGGTGTGTGTGTTTGTTCTCCTGCCTCTGTCTGATGGAGCTCATTACTTGCTTGACCGCTTATTTTGTAATTTGTTTTTAACTTTCCAATTTAACATTCACAAATGTTTTACACACACACACACACACACACACACACACACACACACACACACACACACACATTCCAGAAAGTGCTTTTCCACGAGGACTTCCAGCGTCTTCTGTCTTCCTCAGGTTGTATGCTGTAGGAGGTCGTGACGGCTCATCCTGCCTGCGCTCAGTGGAGTGCTTCGACCCCCACACAAACAGGTCAGAGGTGGGGGGGGGGGCTTCATCTGGCAAGAATTAATTACCCTCCCTGGTTTATTTCCTCTGCTGTTTCTGCTAGTGAAGCACCTCTTTTGCTGGTTATTTATCTACAGATCAAACGATAACGTTAATCCTCTCAGGATGTTAGAAGAGATCCCAGCTGGAGCTTCTGTGCAGTAGCTTGTAATGGATATCATTTTCCTCCTGGTTTATAGGTGGACTAGTTGTGCTCCCATGGCTAAAAGGCGAGGAGGTGTGGGCGTGGCCACGTGGCACGGCTTCCTGTACGCCATCGGGGGTCACGATGCTCCGGCGTCCTCTCTGGCGTCTCGGCTGAGTGACTGTGTGGAAAGGTGAGGCTGCATTCAGCGTTTATCTCTGGAGGATGTTTTATTTTATTACAAAAAAGTACCAAAGAAAAATAGAAAAATGATTTGTAATGATTCACATTTGACTTTTCCTGAAGCGGTCCCGTTGTCTGTGTTGGCTCTATTAATGATCGTTTTAAATTCCTCCTTCCTGCTCCCCGTTTTGCTCCGTTTGTGTGGATTTGGAGGCATTAATTGTGTTGTTGGATCATTCAGTCAGCTGCTCCTGCTGGCCTGCTCACTCACCACCACAGAAGCATTCAAGTGTGCTTTCACAGAAAATAAAGTTCAGAATATCTTAAGATTCAAATAAAAACAAGAATATTTCAAGGTTGCTCAAATCGAGCTGTAAGCGGTTAGGTTTATTCAGGGGTGTCCAAAATGTGGCCTGGGGGCCATTTATGGCCCTCAGAGTGATTCTGCGCAGTCCCCACTTGCATTTCTAGGCTGTTAATGTAGATCAACACTTTCTACCATTTTTATGTTCAGATTTTTACTTTAATGCTAATTTTTAAAATTACTTTGAGGACTACAAATAAAAAAATACCATAAAATAATTTTTGCATTGTTTAAATAAAAATAATTATTTTTTTGGCCAAATGAGGGCTCACTTGAAAATCTGGACACCCCTGATTTAACTAATCCATTTCATAATTGGTTGCAATTTCTAGAATAAATGTGTCTTTATATTTTTTAGTTTTCTCTTTAATGTGGTCAAATAAATTTTTTCAAAACATTACTGCTGAGTTGAATCAATAAATAGTTGCTAAACAGTCGAGCTTTTGGTTGGACTGCTGTCAGACACCTGAGAGGGTCAGGAAATTATCATTTCATCACTTAAATTAAAAATAGTCTAACAAAAATAATGTGGGAAAATAAAATCACCCTTTAAAAGGATAATTTGCAACTTTTTCTTACTTTTAAATCATTTTTTGAGCCAGTATGTGCTAAAAAACCCAGCCCCCACCGCCCTCTGTGGCCAGAATATTCCACTTGCAACTTCTGGTCTGTTGGGACTTGGAAAAAATTGAGCTGACATACCTGGTGCTGCAGTCTGCTTCCTGCATGTTTCCTGCTTGTTTTAGATCATGAACACAGCTGATTAGTTTGATTTAGTGATGAACCGCTCCTGTAGACACTAATGAAGGCTGAGGAGACATTTCAGCAGTTAGATTAAGATGTTAAAAAGACGAACGCACAGCGAGGAGATAAGTTTTGCTTTTGGTTCTACAAACAGACACTAGGGGGTGCTAAAAACAAGCCAAAACTGCCAAGTCTCCTTTAAAAACTGCAGCAGATGGACTCATCTAACAGATTCATCCAGTCACCAAACCCTGAATATTTTGTTATTTAATGTCTTTGGGGAAAACATAGCAGCTAGCCTTGCTTTGTCCAAAATTAAACACATAAACTTCCCCGCGTCCCCCAAAGCTGAATGAATATTTAATGTCTCGTTTGTTTAACAAACAAAAGCAAACACACGATGGTTCAGGGTCTCATGTGGCTGCATCCAAACACCATCAGCTGTTTGTTCCAGATTAGCTCCGGTTTAACAAACATCCATCATCAGCTGTCAGAGCTAAACCAGCCCCTCCTACACCCCGCTGTAGTTTATTATTATTGTTGTTTGTTTTCAGATACGACCCTCAGACAGACGTGTGGACGGCTGTCGCCCCCATGAGCATCAGCCGAGATGCTGTTGGTGTTTGTCTCCTTGGCGACCGTCTCTATGCTGTGGGCGGCTATGATGGACAGGTGTACCTCAGTACTGTAGAGGCTTATGACCCTCAGACGAACGAGTGGACACAGGTAACATACACACACACACACACACATACACTAAATCCTATGTACAGATTAATCTGATATGTATGTTTTTGCTCATGATCCTGTCATAATTAACAGCTGTAGTTATTTTACAAACATGGTTGACCTTCCTGCAGCTCCTTTACTTTCCATGTTTTTATTCTGACGCGATGGTTTGTTTTCCCCCAAGTTAATGTTGTCCTTGGCGCTGCTAGAGGGGACTATTAAAACAGCGAGAAGGAGCTCATTCAGGAGCCTGTATCTCGCTCCCATTTATAACCCATCTCCTGCAAATCCTCAAAGGATTTCCAGCCAAAGTCACAGGAAGTCTGACATTTTAGAGACGCGCTCCACACTGAGAACACGAGAGGTGTGGGCGGATACAAAATACAGAGAACTGTACGCGCTCTCACACACTGATCTGGATAATCTGAGATGTGAGGGAGCGTGTTGAGAACAGTAAACGCGTCCTGCAGGTGTTGTCAGAAACACAGACGAGCGTGCCCGTGGGTGTGCTGTCTGTCTGGACTCTTTACCATCACTTCTCCTTGTTTCAGCACTGATCTGTCAGTCAGTCAGTCGTGTTGGTTTCTGTACACGCTGAGGCTCGGGTTAGTGTGAGGAAGCTACAAAGACGTCCCACTCAGAGCTCCCGACTCTGACTACAGTCACACAAACGCATGTTTAATTATTTTTAACTAGTGTTATTACGGTTGATGGAGAGCGTTTTTAACTGTCAGAGATGTTGCTAAATTCATGCTTCTCCCAACTCCATTCATCCCAACGCCTTTCATGCAGTTTTAAACTAACATCTAATGAGAAGTAGTGACCATCAATAATGCACACTAGGAGTGTGTGTTGTGAATGACTCATCTTCTACCACGTCACATTTTAACTAAATATGTGTGAAATTCACAGAGATGTGGAGTTATTTGTTCATAAGCTGGTGTCAGCTTCAGGACCGGTTCACACAGCAAGATAATTATGCAGATGTTTGACCCGATCCTCCTCTTCCTCTTATTACCGTAACGGCTCTAAAGATGACCTCATCAGATATTCCTGCCGTGTGTGGTGTGTTAAGAGCGCTCGGGTCTCCTGGGAAGGACGTTGGGATTGCTCTGATCATAACTCTGGGATATTCAACATGTTGGATTGTCTTGGTCTGATTTTTGGGGACAAATGAGTTGTTGAATGTGACGCGTAGCAAATCAGAAAGCGTGGTGGCAGAAGCACGCTGCACCTTCCTCCCCCGCCATGTTTGTTTACTTGTGAGATTTCCTGTCTGATCGTGGAATGTTCGGGTTTGTGTGTAGCTTTTAGCATATGGACACCACCTGCTGTAGAAAACTGGTATCCGTGATTTTTTTTATCACCGTGTGTGGTCTCTGATGTTTTGAAAAGCCCTTTTGGTTGCAGCCATCTTGAACTGGGTTGACTCTATTACATGTTTTGGCTGCAGATCTAAAATCCGTGATTAAGAGTTTTATTAAAATCCATTTAGTGATTCATGAAATCTTTTCCTCCTGCCCCCAAAAAGCAGAATCAAATTCTTCTTAGTTTTAGGAGTTTAGCAGCCAGGTAGAGGTGTTGACCTCCTGCATGTTGTTGCCGTACTGTTGACAGCGTGTGTTTTTGTGGTCCAGGTCGCTCCTCTGTGCCTCGGCAGAGCCGGTGCTTGTGTGGTCGCCGTCAGACTGTGAGAACATGAACACACACACGTGATGACATCATAACTGAACACGACGCAGCTCAGAGGACGTCCACCGGGTGAAACAGAGACCTTCACCGGGGCGACGGGGTAGTGGGTTCTTCAGGTACGGGTCGGGTTTCTGTCTGGTTTTACATCCTGGTAACTTCCACTGGAGGAGGAATCTGAAACCGCCGACGAAGAATCAGCAGCGTTCATCTGTGGAGGACAGCAGCTGAATTATTGCCTCATGTTTTCCTTTTACACGCACACACACACACACACTATAAAACCTACAGAAATGCTCTCTTCTGGTTTCTGCTGACATTTAAGTGAGACGAGTAGATATTTTTCAGACTGTCTCATCATTTTCAGCTCCCAGCTTTCCCTAACAAACTCTCATTGTGTGCATCGATGCTATTTTAACACACACCCTGGTTTTGTTTGATTTTTTGCTGCAGTTGGCGAGTACGCCACTGTTTTGCTTTGCCATTGTTGCCCGCTGACAGATGAAAGGAGGGCTTTTGACATAATCAGCACAGCCTCATAAACAGCTATTCTGTGTGAGGTTTTATTTCCCTTCAGAAACACTTTCTGCTCCATCTGATATGTTTTCATGCGTCTTTCGTGTTGCATCAGCAACATCTAAAGCCTCTAAAAGCAAATAGGGACGTGCAATTTTTTTGCCGTTTACTTTTCCAGATGCAATTTGGCCTGCTTTTCACCCCCCACCCCCACGGCGGTTGACGTCCATTATGCAGTGTTAATGGTTTTACAGCCGGAGCAATCACACCAACACAGTGGTCCTGTGTTGATCCCTGCAGGAAGAATTTGTTTTCAATTTCCAGCCCGGAGCACAAGGTCAGCTGTTTACTGGCTCAGGATTTTAAACAGGGTCCATTCAGCTTTTCCATCTACCAGCCACCTTATTTTTCCTCTGCTGTAGCTGCTTTGTCTGTGTGTGTGTGTGTGTGTGTGTGTGTGTGTGTGTGTGTGTGTGTGTGTGTGTGTGTGTGTGTGTGTGTGCTGGTGTTGGTTGTTCAGAGATTGCCAAGGAGTATATTTTTATCTCAAATGAGAATCTTCCCTCTGTTCCTCTCCCCTCCATCCTCTATTCCCCGCTGTTCTCTGGCTCTCTCTCTCTCTCACACACACACACACACACGGTTTCATTTTAAAGCAGGATTGGATTCCCAGGCAAAAACGAAAAGCAGACCATATAATGAGACTCTGACTGTAATGATCTCAACAGTGGCAGCGTTTTGTTTGATGTCACGTTCAAAGCGCTCAGATGTGATGCTGCTGTAGACAAAAGCATCAGACCTAAAGGAGGAGGATGAATCTGCTGGAACAAACTCATGCAGTCGTGCTGGTGGGCTGTGACAAGATGCAGGAGCAGTACAAACACATCCTGTAAGAAATCATCAGTTTAGTTCATGTCTGATACAGAGAAAGAAATGTGATGAAGTCTGAGCTGGATGCACTTTACACACACACACACACACACACACACGAGCCCCAGGAGCCAGCGGAGATTGAAAGGCCACCCTCATTCACCAGCATGAGGTCTACAAAGTTACCGAGGTCAGACCAGGATGTTACCAACGCACGGCTGCATCATTCCCATTCTCCTCCCCTTCCAGCCTGCCTGCTGGTTATTTACAGGAATTCGCTGCAGATCTCACAAGTGTGTCCTCTCCGCTGTGTCGTGTTATTTTAGGCTGAGGTTAACAAATAAAAACACATTCCAAATGGAGTTCTGAGTAGACTGTATAATATGTACATGAGTAAATCTGTTGTTGCGTTCTGTTGTATGTAATTCACCTACCATGTAGTGTGTCCTGCTTTTGTACCATGAATACAGATGAAGTGTAAATAAAGACTCCAAAGGTGCTACGGCTGCTCGTCTCGTTCTCTCTCTGCACCAAACGTCACGTATAAAACAAATTCTGTAAAGTTTATGAGCCGCCGCTCGATGTGATTTAAAAGTTGTTTTCTTGTGTCTTCCAGCGGCACCGATCTGGTTTATGGTGCAGATGTTTCTGCAGCCCGTCCGCATTTTTCACCATCACTATAAATGTCGTCGCACTGTAAATTAGTTTGTTTATACGTGGCAGTTGGACTCCGGCGATGGCCTTTTCAGCCGAGCTGCTGGAGTGCAGCTCTGCATTAATTTTCTGTGCCCAAAGCTTAATGAACCCGTAACTGAACTCAGCAGCTGCAGCCGAATCAGAGGCAGCAGCAGGCGCGAGTGTTTGTTGGGTGAAACGTTGGGGGGGGGGGGCAACGCTCACAATTTATAGGTACTTTAACCCTGACACAGCAACTGGTAGCCAACGGAGTCCCTGTGTTATTTATTGCAGGGGAAGGTTTAAATCATAAGTGCTCCCTCTGGTGCTGAGAAATGATGCCGGTGACCTTGTCTCACGGCCTTAACGGCGCCTGATTCTATTATGTGTGACAGAAACAAGAAGGAGATATTAAAAACAATAAAATGGTGCAGGAGTGATCTACACCCAGATGTGCAAACATCCTGCAGACATCTCACACATGCAGCTGCATATTTTACAACTGCTCCACTAATTATTCAGGTTGTGATCCAACATGTTTACAAAAAAACGAATCTGGTGATTATACTTGAGCTCCTCGTCTATAAAGATGCAAGATGTGTCAGAAAATTTTATGATTTAATGCCTCGTCTTTATTTTACTATTATGAGCTGCAGACTAAAATTAGGCGACTGCATGTGTGAATGTAACATTTAATCATGAAGTACTGATAAAGCTAACAGCTGCAGGAGGGACGATGTCCCTGCATGCAACAGCAGATCCGTCTCACACCAAAGCCCACGCTGCACACAGACTGGGTTTACTCAGGATGAAGAGAGGCATAGCTGTGATTATTATGGTCTGTCACTGCAGGCCAGAACAGAAGAGGAAGCTCAGCTGTCTTCTGGTTAATTACACCTCAGGTAAGTCTCATTTGTGTTGCTCCGTCTGGACGTTTGAATTCCAACACTTGTTCAGTCTTTTCCTCTTAAACAGGTGCAGAGATTTTGTGGAATGGGTTCAGCACCTTCTAACCTCTGAAGAGGTCACCGGGGTCATGAGAGCAGAAACTTCTGGTCACAGAAGATCCAATTTGCATCATAAAGTCACAAAAACCTTTAATGCAACCATTTATTTTTTTTATTTTGAGTGATTTTTATGTTCACCTGCTGCTGAAAGGTAGATCATAATGTTTTTGACCAACTGTAAAAGTTTAATTATTATAAAGAACTCTTGATTTTTTTTAAATACTGTACCTAGACGTGTGGAACAGAAACAAAGCATTAAAGTAAAAATAAACTTTTAATCTTTCCAGGGATTCTTGTCGAACACCAACAGGATCCGAGTTTGCTGCTCTGGGAATATTCTGCACATCTGATGCCGTCGAACACAAAAGAGATCCCAGATTCTCCCAGATCTCAAAATCCATCTCAGGACAGCTTTTGCATAATTCAGACAGATCCACACTTACGTTCTGTAAGAGAGCGAAGATCAAGATGCACATCCAGCCCAGATTAGAACAAATGACTAATTTTGACCTATTTTTTTCTGCAGCTGCAGAAAAAGGAGGTTGGGCCACCGCAGCACAATTTAATGGTGTCAGATGAATTAATCATAGTTTTTTCGTGCTACAGTCTGCAAATCTCTATTCATTTGGGATTTATTGTCTTGCTGGCAGAAACAAGTGCTTTTAATATATTTGTTCTATTTTTATCAGTTTTCTTTAAAATTAATTCAGCTGTTCCCTTCTGAGCATCTTAATGAGATCTGAGTCAGCAGGGTGTGTTCTGCCATGGAGCCGGAGCACACGGAGGATTTTTGGTGTCACACGGCTGCTTTTTCATCAGCTCAGCTCCCCAGGATGTGGGGAGGAGTGAGCTGTCATCCTCCCATCAACCCATGAGAGTGGATGATCTCATTACAGATCTTAATTTACACGTAAAAGATGGCATCAGAGGCGGATCTAGGATTTTTCTGAGTATGGGGCCATCAAGGGGCCACAGTTTTTGGCTCACTGTTGCCACTAGTGGTAGGACTTGGAATTACAGTCACCTATAATCTGATCATAGCACAAATGACAGATGAGTGACAGGAGAGGGGCACCTCAGTGGGCCAATCAGGTTGCCCCACCCCTAGAATCTGGAGCAGAGCGGCCAAAACAAAATCAGCTGTTCAAGGTTGCCATCTTCTGGACAAGTC
The DNA here is from genome assembly GCA_006937985.1 of Aphyosemion australe. NCBI lineage: Eukaryota > Metazoa > Chordata > Actinopteri > Cyprinodontiformes > Nothobranchiidae > Aphyosemion > Aphyosemion australe. Next base: position 632,261 of record SSNS01000022.1, read on the forward strand.
ATGGAAGTACACCTGGCTCCAGTGAGGTAAACTTTATGAATCCTCTGCATAAATTTTGCCTAAGATTTTATGTTGGTTTAAAAATAAATTCTAATCCAGGTGTGTTGAAGCAGAGAACCCCATTTCAAACTCACACACACTCCCTCACACAAAACCTGCCGGATGGTGGCCCTCAAGGACCAGAGCCCTGATGAAGGGTGTTGTAGTGTGAAGAGGAGCTGTGAGCAGGTTGCTGCAGTCTTTGCAATCCGTCTGCAGACTGTAGCCTCAGTCAGCAGATAAATGATGGTTTCCTCATGGAGGAGGAGGGCAATAGGCTGCAGGAGTCTCAAAAGCCTGAGCGGTGAGAAGAGCTCAGATTGGACCAAATATCAGCAGATTAATTATTGAACAGAAATATACGACCCAAATTCTTATCTGCAATGTAGCAACCAGATTTGTGTTCAGTCTAGAAGAAAGTCAAAATATCTTCATCAGACCTTTTAAATCTTTAAAATAAAGTTTTAATATTTAGAAGAAAATGAGTTTTTTTGTTCAGTTTCTAGGAGCAACAACACGCTGACTTTAGTGATGCTGAATATCATCTTTATGCAAAATGTGATTTAGATTTGCTGACATCCATGTTGTTTTCCTGTTTGTCTCCTACAAAATAAAACACCAGAGTATTTGTGAGCAGCATATTCGTTACAAAATGTACATGAAAGCAATCAGCTGCACCTACTGTAACAGAAGCAAAGTTCTTGGGGTAGAAATAAATGTCTCTGTTGTCATGGCAACATTATTTACATCCACAATTCCAGCACTAAAGTAATGCCAGGTGTGCACAGACATGATAACGGGTGAAAAGGGCAGCATGGAAACAATGGAGTTAAAAAACAGGAAAGGAGAATCTGAGCTGGATTCGAGTGACGAAGGTCAGAAGATTCCCTGCTGAGTTTCTGATGCTTGCAGGACAGTTCTCCGGTTCTGTCACTTTTTAGCCTTGCCTTTGCCCTTTCCTTTGCCTTTGCCCTTACCAGAGTCTTCCTTCTTCTCCTTTTTGGACTCTTTAGTCGTTTTGCTCTTCTTCTGCTGCAGAGAGAAACGGAAGAAGTCAGAAAAATTCTGAAAGGCAACGATGTCGCCACTCTGGACTCACTTACTTTGATCATAGCATCAGTCTGGATCCCCTCTCCTTCATCCTCAGATCCTGGTCCATCCTGGTCCGCGTCCTCCCCTCCAGCATCCAAATCCCCCAAACCACCACGCCGGCCTTTTTTCACAACTTGCAGCGAGTACGGCGTCAGGTGAGCCTCTTTGTTGTACGCCCGCGTGAACGCTGCCTTCACCTGAAGGAAAACCAACATCAACTCTCACTGAGTTCGCTTCATGTGTCCGATCAGGGAAAAGCACTCCAACATTACTATCTGCTAAACGTGAAATAAAGTCAGCAGCCAGCTGGTGAACATGATAAACTGCATCAGATATAAAAACATCTGCAGGTGTAGGTGGGAACATCCTCCTGAATAAAACAGTCATCAGCAGTCACCTTGGAGTCCAGTTTGGAGTACGGATCAGGCTGTCCACCCCAGGAACTGATCTCCATGATGCTGTCCACGTCCTCCTTGACGAGCTGGTAGTCATCCAGCAGCTGCACAGCCCGACTGGCGCCCTCTGCTCCGTGCTTCTGCAGCGGATGCAGCAGAATCTGTCGGAGGTAGTAGAGGTAGTCCAGGTTCACCGCCTGTCTGCTGCCCATCGTCCTGCAGGAGCCAAACACAAGCAGGTCAGTCTGCAGTACTGAATGTGTGTCAATAACAACAACAATAATAATAAAGTCGAGAATTTGCTGAAAGGGTTTATTCCAGATGTAGAGAAATGATGGGATTAGAGCCCTTCGGTCTAATCGTCACAATAACGTTACATGAGATCTCCTGTGATATGGCCAAGTCAGCAATGTTTACTTTTATTCATTTAGCAGAAGTTCCATCCAAAATTATCAGCCTGAAATGCATGTTTTTGCTCTTCGGGAGGAAACTGGAAAACCCGGAAAAGCACACATGCATGGTGGGAGAACTGTGTGCAGAAAGGCAGCAGCTGAGATTTGAACCGGCAACCTTCTTGCTGCAAGGTAACAGTGCCAGCGTTCAGCCAATAACTCAAACTTATGCTGGCCACATCATCTCCCCCACCCTACTGGTTGCTACGACAACATAAAAAGACTCACTTTAAACTCATGTGAGAGGACAGCTCCTGAATGATGCGGGAATGTTTATTGGTGGAGGAGTTTTTCCCAAGCCAGCTGGGAAAACTGGGAAACTGGGCCATGTAGCCTCTCATGAGCTCTCCTGGTATTACGCTGGCGTAGACGGCCTACATACACCCACCCACACACACACACACACACACGTTAAGAAACAAGCTAACTTCAGTCTCGCCAGGTTAAATGTCGGCCTGCTTGTGAACGTTACCTGAGTGGGCAGCAGGGACCAGTTCTGCCCCGATCGGATCCGTCTGTCCACCAGGTCGCCATCACAGATGGAGTCGGCAGTTTTACTGAGCAGCACCAGGTGGGACTTCATGTCCCCGCTGTGGGCGGAGACAGCGCAGGGACATTAAAATAACAGCTGGACTACAGTTTTACACGCAAACAGAGAGGTGGTCTCACCGAGCTGCGGCGGGGCGAACGTGAACGTAGTTCTCCTGGACAAAGAGAGGCGCCAGCGAGTAGTCGTGGAAAAACAGGTCCGACTTGTCAATGAGGCTCATGTGGGCCGTCTCCTCCCCTGAAATAAACACCTTCCTGCAGACGTCAAACGGACCCAGCTTCATGTCCTTGCGGGCGTTTGCTGCGTCCGACTTGCACTTGTCGTACGTCATCACTTTGTCCTTGGCCGACCACATGCTCAGGTTGTGGATCACCTGGAGGCAAAAAGCCAGCGTGGAGATAAAAGAAAACTCCACTCTTTATAAAACACGAAGCCTTTGATCTGTTTACCTGTCGGACATCCTGGTTGGAGGCTAGGATGATCTCATTAAGAGCTGGAGGTGGGATCTTAATTCCCTCCTTGTAAGCGACGGACATCATGGCTCCCTGTAAAACAAAAGTGATTTACACGATTCCCCTCCCTCAAGCTGACCGTATCCATGCTTCTGTGAGAAGAGCAGGAGGGCGTGTACCTTGATCTGCTCCACCCGCGGCCTCTGGAAGCGAAGGTCGAAGCAGTAGTTGGCCAGCGATCTGATCTTTGAGTGGTTGCGGTCGTTGCACATGCAGATGATGGGAATCTTGGTGGTTTTTATCAAAGCTATCAGCTCCTGCAAGAATCACAAAAAAGCCACTGATGTGAGCTGTAGCAGCTTTAGTGTCGACCCAAACCCATGTCAGGTTTTACTTATTTACTCTAAAATGTTTGTTAGGGTTAGTCCAGTCCAGGTCTATAAATAAAGTCCAGGTCTATAAATAAAACTAATTTGCTCCCTCCTCTTCACGTTGTAAATGAGGAAACTGCATCAGAAAATGTAAACATCTGTTCAGAGAGAGCGTGCGTTTACCTGGATTCCCCCTCGGTCCTCATTACCAGCCATCCCATCCACCTCATCCATGATCAGGACGTGTTTGCTGCTCACCGTCTGAGACGTTCCTGCCACACAAACAGAAGCCCAGAGGGTGATTCACACTCGGCTGTGAGCCACTCCAGCGAAGGCTGGAGATCACGGTCTGATGGAGCCAAAAGATCCAAATCATCTGCAAAAAGCAGAGCCACCAAATCGGATCCTCTCAACACCTTGGCTGCACCTAGAAATCCTGTCCATAAAAGTTATGAACAGAATTGGCGATAAAGGGCAGCCTTGGAGTCCAACTTACTGCCGGCAACACCAACCAAGCTCTGACACTGGTCATACAGGGACCTAACAGCCCATATGGAAGGGCCTGGTACCCCATACTCCTGGAGTACGCCCCACAGCGCCCCCCGATGGACGACTTTTACATTTAAATAAAGAACTGAGACTGTATTTGTAGAGAGAAGCTTGTTTTTAGTTGCTGGTGTACGCAGACACACACATCAACAGCAGGATCACCTTTGTAGAAGCCCTCGATGCTGGTGTTGTTCAGCGACTCGGCTACAACTTCCTTCAGGCTGTTTTTGCTGCGGGTGCAGCTGGCGTTCATCTCTACAAAGCTGCAGCCCAACTCCTTCAAAACACATTTACAGAGTGTTTGTTGTTGAATACACAGATGTCATTAAAAGTGAGTGTGTGTGTTTTCGGACTGACCTCACAGACCAGGACAGCGGTGGTGGTCTTCCCCACCCCCGGCGGTCCAGATAGCAGAGCAGCTTTGTGTCCTGATCCATCATCCTTCCCTCCAAATTTACCGAACCTGGCTGCTGCGGAGCAGAAAGCACCAGAGGCACATTCTCTTTAGGAGTTACTCATCGAAGCTCAGAGAAATAAAATCAGCTCCATCTTCTGCTACCTGCTGGCTTGCTGCCGCCGCCGCTGCTGTGATGCTTGTACCAGCTCTGCAGCCAGCGGAGCAGCTTGTTGGCACAACTCTGGTCCCCCTGCTGGCCAATCACAGCCTTCAAAGAGCGTGGACGATACTTGTCCACCCACAGAAGACTCTCCCCCTTTGCTGACGGAGGTGAGGGCTCTGATGCTGAGGAGGAAGGAAGGTCCAGCTCCTTCTTGGCCATGCGACCGGATCCTCTCCCCGTTGGAGTGCCATCATTGCTGGTCCTGGTCATGTGACCTTTGGCCTGTCCGGTCTTAGATGGACTCGGGGTGTGGGGGGACCTGGAGTTACCCTTAGAGGGGGAGATCTTCTGAGCTTTGGGGGTGCTCTTTCCAGCGTGGCTGGGCGGAGACCCGGTCTTTGAGGCGTTGCTCTAAATAATAAATTTCCATCAGTACAGTTTCTAATCAAACTCGGATGAATCAGATCACTTTAAAAACCTAATAGAGGTCAGTTAGACCGACTGGAAACAGAACCAGGATGTCCGGCACTGACCTCAGCTTCAGCAGCGATCTCATACTTTGACTTCTTCCCTGGTTTGGTTCTGATCAGCTCAAACAAACCGTCTTCATCCAGGATTTTGGTGCCTAGACTCTCCGCCTGAGCAGTTCAGGACAGAAGAGAGAAAAACGATTCAAATCATTCCGGGATCAGAGGAGGGATGATGTCAGAATGTTTTGCCTTTTCCTCTGTGCGTGTTTACATTTCACAAACTACCGAACTCATCGTTAAACGAGCCGACCCGGGTGAGTCACCTTCTCCAGCTTCGACACCCCGCTGTCTCTGCCCTGCACCAGGTAGCTGGTCTTCTTGCTGATGTTGCCCGTCACTTTGCCTCCGTAGCGTTCGATCAGAGATTTGGCGTCGTCTCTCTCCATCGACTCCAGAACCCCCGTCAGCACAAACACACAGCCCTCCAAACAGTTCTCTCCTCCCTGAAAACACAACATTTTACTAACCCGTCTCCAGGTCTAGCTCGGCCTGAACCACCTTATAGTTCTAACGAAGCAGCCGTGCAGCTTTGCTCTGACCTTCGGGATCTCCTTGGACCCTAGCGCTCGTGGTCCTTCTCTGTTGAGATAATTCCTGTAAGCTGAAGAGTGCAGCTTCTTCTTCTCTGCATCTTCAGGACTTGTGTTCTGATCAGAAAACAGAGGAAAACCCTTTTCTTAACCGGTTTACACACAGCAGCTCTTCCTGACCAGTACGGCCCTGAATGCTACAGCTGAGGCTCACCTCGGGTTTCTTGGGAGACGTTTTCAGTTGCGTTGGCGTCATTCCTGGTTTTGGTGTGAACTTCACGTCTGAAATCGGAGAAGTCTTTGGCTCCTTTTTGGGAGAACTTTTATTTTTCATGGAAGTTTTATTCAGCGGTCCTTCCTGCTTCTCCTCGTCTTTCTTCTTCATCATGGCCACTTTGGAGCTGATCGTGACGGAGCTCTTTCTGGGCGATGGACCGATCACATCGCTGCTCTGACTGGTCTTCAGCGGGCTGCTTGTGACGCTGACAGAACCCACGCGGTTCTTTTGGGGCGTTGTGCTCAGACCTGGTTGTTCCCGTGAGCTTTTGCGAGCCTGGGCGGGAGAATAAATAAAAACAGATGTAAGGTTTGACCAGAAACAGAGAACGTGCCACATTTTCATGGCTCTCATTACTTTCTTGGCCTGCGGCTCTGCATCCAGCATGGCCAGAGTTCTGGCAAACCCCTCGTCCTCGTGGATCTGTTTTTCCAACTGAATCAAAGAAAAGTGTGGAAAAAAGGTCAATTTAAAGCATTCTGATCATTTCTGGTGACACAAAATGTTGGGCCTGGATCTCCAAGCAGAGTCGGTGAGCATCAATGTTTGGAAACGGCCTCAGTGATAGAACCGTCTCTGAGCAGACTCTAAATCTATTTACCTCCCTCTCTTCTTCCATCTGCAGCTGCCGAGCCATTTCTTCATCGCTGATCAGGTCGTCTAAGTCCTGAGTCGGCTGAGGAACAATAGTTTTTACAGTTTGTTTATTTAACGGGATTCAGGACATCAGGATTTAACGTGGAAAGAAATGAAAAAGCAGTCAGAGGAAGACACGGAGATGATTAATCAGAACTCACAGTCTTCCTTTTGGTGCTGGCTACCAGCTTTTTGTCGGAGCGGTGAATCGTCCCGCTGCCGAAGAAGTCGAGTACTGAGGTGGGAGTCTGTTTGGGTGGAGGAGGAGCGGACTTGGGGGTTGTAGGCACAGGAGGACTTTTCACACCAGGTTTCCCCTGACTGGGAGACTTCACTCGCTCTTTGTTTTGTGCACGAGAGCGCTCTGGTTCTGACTTTGTGCTTTTGGCGGTGCCGTTCTGTTTGGGTTTGGAGTCTTTCTTCAAGGACAAGAAGTTGTCGCTGTCGGAGTCTACAAACAAAAAGTAAAATCACTTCTCTAACTGGAAAGCCACATTTTTGCAGACTGATCCTGGAACAATGAGATGGGATGAGAAATCAGGATGAGAAGAGAGCGTCACCTGTTTCAGAGACATACTGAACAGGATCCTTTTTAGAAGGTGGTGCCGTTTTACTGGTTGTTCCTTTTTTTGATTTCATCACAGGCTCCTCCTCTTCCTCAGAGTCTGAACAAAAAAAGTGAGGAATGTTTTTTTATATATATTTATTTTAAACAAGGAATAGCTTTCTCATGGTGTTTAAAAACTACTTTATCTGTTTTATGGAAATCCTGATTAAACAAGAATAACTTAATAAAGCTTTTTTTATTTTATTTCAAAACAAATTTCATTAGCAGCAAATACATTTTGTTAGAGGTCCAGCTGCAGCAGATGAAATAAATAACAGACGTCACTGGTTTAAAATGTGGAACGGTGTTTGCAAACATGCAGAAGGTAAATAATTGGATTGGAAAGGAAAAAATATGTTAAACCTACCAACTTAAACCTGAATCTTACCTGATTCGATCACTGCATGCTTCTTTCGTTTCTTCTCACCACCCTTGTGTTGCTCTTGTTTCTTAGAGTTTTTGATCTAAAAAAAACGTTCAAAATAAACTCAGATAAGATGAGGGATGAAGTTTGTTTTTTATTTGCAATGGCCTGTATTTGTTTTTAATCAGAAATGAATGAGTCCTGCCTTTGTGCTCTTTTTCTGTTTTACATCTTCATCTGAAGATGCTGAACTCTTTTTCTTCTTCACGTTTGGTTTGGCGTTTCCAGGCACGGCTGGCTTCTGCACCAGAGGCTTACCTGGTACTGCTCCAAAGAACCGCCTGATGTCCTACAAACACACACACACACGGTTGATGGGAGATGAAACTAGAGCACATTCAACCACAACCTGGAGGGAAACAGATGTTTTTACAGCCTAGAGTTCACTCTCAAACTTATTCCTTAAGTTTTAATTTGAAAAACAGCCCAAATCAGCGGTTACATGTAAACGTGCCTCAATTTTAATTGCTAACCAAATCATATACACGTCACCATTTACAGCACGATGCGTTTCTAGTTACGATTAAACTAAAACTTGCTAATCTGCCGTCCTTTAGCTGCAGCCAACGCTGCACGGAGCTGAAAGCAGCGTAACGACACGCTTGACGGTTATTTTTGCTTTAGTTGTTTATATTTCAATCTGCAGCTCCTCGTGTCAACGAATTAAATGTTGTAACATTAGCATACCATTTTGGATAGCTTCTTTTGCAGGTTTGTTGACAGAAATTTAAGAAAAATCCTTGAACTGCTTGGCGCGAAGCAGTAATCTGTTCGGTCGCCGGGAGATGACGTAGAAATATCTGGTTGGTGTGCGTCAGTGCGTCATCCAGCCACTATTCTAAGAATTTAGAGGAAATGTTTCTCCTAATTAACTCGTAACTTTAGAAATCCAGTTCCTTCTTCTGTTAATGAAGCTTTAAAAAGCCTAATCTTTCGTTTTGTCTACTCTTATTGAGCATAAGATAATCCTTTATTAGTCCCGCAAGTGGGAAATTTGCATTGTCGCGGCAGAAAGTGAACAGTACAGTAAGCAGCAAAAGTTTAAAAACAACAGAATAAGAATATAATAAAATTTATACTAACAAGCAGTACACTGTAGTACACTGATTCAAGCAATCTAGAAATAAAATTTGTATGAGTGTGTTGAGAAATTTCAGGTCTATATATGTAAACTTTGAACTTGATAAATGTATGTACACAGAATATATGTATATGTCTGTATGTCCTGAGTATATCTATGGTTATATTGCACATAAACTACCATTGAGTTATGGGTGTGTGTGTGTGTGTGTGTGTGTGTGTGTGTGTGTGTGTGTGTGTGTGTGTGTGTGTGTGTGTGTGTGTGTGTGTGTGCGTGCGTGTGCGTGTGTGTGATCAAACAGCAGTTGGAAGGAAAGACCTAAATCTCTCATTCCCACATCATTGCTGCAGCAGCCTGCCACTGAAGGAGCTGCTCAGTGCTGTGAGAGTCTCCTGCATGGGGTGGGAGATGTTATCCAGCAGGGATGACAGCCCTCCTGTCAGTCACGACCTCCAATGGGGCCAAATGGCATCCCAGAACGGAGCTAGCCTTCTGGATCAGCCTGTTAAGTCTCTTCCTGTCCCCAGCCAGCAGAGATGCTGCTGCTCCAGCACACCACACCGTGAAAGATGGCTGATGCCACAACAGAATAAAGACTTCAATAGCAGCCCTTGCACCCCAAAAGACCTGAGCCTCTGCAGCAGGTACAGCCTGCTCTGCCCCCTTTTAGAGTAATATAAATACTAAGGAGGAGAAAAAGTAGGTGTAGAAAGAGAAGGAACTGGATTTCTAAAGTTACAAGAGTTACTTAGTAGAAACACTTCCTCTAAATTCTTCCAAACACATGAAAGAGCAAGGAATGTGTGCCCTCTGCTGGCAAAAAACAGAACAACACACGTTTCCAACAGCATTTAGAAAAGAGAACATGGGGTGTTGCTGCCCTCCAGTGTCTCAAAACTGGTAATACACGTTTGTTCGTTTTAGCCAGTTAGAAGAGAATGTTTTAGCTTTCTTAACTTAATGAAGCTTCTTCTCCTCATTACTATTAATATGCCCAAAAGGACAAAAAGAAAGATTAACATTTTTTAAAGCTTCATTAAGATAAGGCTATCTTCTAAATGACTAAAAATAACAAGTGTAGTACCAGTTTCAGACACTGGAGGGCAGTAACACCCCATCTTTCCCTTTTCTAAATGCTGTTGGAAACCAGTGTACAGTCGTGGCCAAACGTTTTGAGAACGACACAAATATGGGAAATTGGAAAAGTTGCTGCTTAAGTTTTTATAATAGCAATTTGCATATACTCCAGAATGTTATGAAGAGTGATCAGATGAATTGCATAGTCCTTCTTAGCCATGGAAATTAATTTAATCCCCAAAAAACCTTTCCATTGCATTTTATTGCTGTCATTAAAGGACCTGCTGAGATCAATTCAGCAATCATCTTGTTACTCAGGTGAGAATGTTGACGAGCACAAGGCTGGAGATCATTATGTCAGGCTGATTGGGTTAGAATATCTGACTAGACATGTTGAAAGGAGGGTGATGCTTGAAATCATTGTTCTTCCATTGTTAACCATGGTGACCTGCAAAGAAACGCGTGCAGCCATCATTGCATTGCATAGCTTGCTTCACAGGTAAGGATATTGTGGCTACTAAGATTGCACCTAAATCAACAATTTATAGGATCATCAAGAACTTCAAAGAAAGAGATTCTTGTTAGGCTTCAGGGCATCCAAGAAAGTCCAGCAAGTGCCAGGATCGTCTCCTAACGAGCATTCAGCTGCGGGATCGGAGTGCCACCAGTGCAGAGCTTGCTCAGGAATGGCAGCAGGCAGGTGTGAGCGCATCTGCACGTACAGTGAGAAGACTTTTGGAAGATGGCCTGGTGTCAAGAAGGGCAGCAAAGAAGCCACTTCTCTCCAAAAAAAACCATCAGGGACAGATTGATCTTCTGCAAAAAGTATGGTGAATGGACTGCTGAGGACTGGGGCAAAGTCATATTCTCCGATTGTTTGGGGCATCTGGAAAAAGGCTTGTCCGGAGAAGAAAAGGTGAGCGCTACCATCGGTCCTGTGTCATGCCAACAGTAAAGCATCCTGAGACCATTCATGTGTGGGGTTGCTTCTCATCCAAGGGAGGGGGTTCACTCACAATTTTGCCCAAAAACACAGCCATGAATAAAGAATGGTACCAAAACATCCTCCGACAGCAACTTCTTCCAACAATCCAACAACAGTTTGGTGAAGAACAACGCATTTTCCAGCACGGTGGAGCACCGTGCCATAAGGCAAAAGTGATAACTCAGAGGCTCCGGGACCAAAACGTTGAAATTTTGGGTCCATGGCCTGGAAACTCCCCAGATCTTAATTCCATTGAGAACTTGTCCTCAAGAGGCGGGTGGACAAACAAAAACCCACTAATTCTGACAAACTCCAAGAAGTGATTATGAAAGAATGGGTTGCTATCAGTCAGGATTTGGCCCAGAAGTTGTTTGAGAGCATGCCCAGTCCAATTGCAGAGGTCCTGAAAAAGAAGGGCCAACACTGCAAACACTGACTCTTTGCATAAATGTCATGTAATTGTTGATAAAAGCCTTTGAAACATGAAGATCTTGCAATTATATTTCAGTACATCACAGAAACAAAGATCTAAAAGCAGTTTAGCAGCAAACTTTGTGAAAACTAATATTTGTGTCATTCTCAAAACTTTTGGCAATGACGGATTTGTTTTCTGCTTCATTTTCATGGCCTTTGAAATCCACATTTAGCATACAGCCATGGGTTAGAGGGATTTAAGACAACTAGGTTTGTTGTATTACCCCAACAGCTTTTATGATGCCAATACTTATACTACCAACTGTACACAAACATTATCTATCCAATTCAGCTCAGTTCAAAATCAAATCAGGCGACAATAAGACACGGAGTGATCCCCTAACTTGAAAAAGAATATTTATTGGTCAGGACAAGTTAATATTCATTCGACATCTTGCTCCACCACTGTGGTCTTCTCGCTGACATAGATGCCATCCAGGAACTTCCTGATGTCCTTCTTCCTGACTGTGGTGGCCTGCTGGATCAATGCAGCTAAAAACAAACAGGAGAGCCGAGCATTAGAAAAGTGATTTCATCTGATAGCATGAAGGTGGTTAGAGCATGCTCGACTCGCTGGGTCTGATGGTAAGGCTGTGAATCATGCACCAAATAAATGATTTAAGGCCAAAAGCAGATACACACGGTTAGGAGCAAAGCTGAGGAGTTTCCAGAGACAAACATGCAACCAGGCAGTAACTAAACATTAGTGATGTACTGGGTCAATAAACTGATCATTTTTCTGTATCTTAGCAAAGGAGAACTATTTCATTTTTATAAAAGGTGCAACTTGTTAGACTGAGGATGAAGAGTTGCAAGAGTTTGGATAGGACGTGGTTATTGTGACAGAGCAGAACAGAAACCTGTCTCTGAAAACCAGATTTTTACTGACACTCCTGGATGTAATTAGATAAAATGACAGTACTGCCCAGCCTGCTCAGATGCTTTAGATAGGTTAGTGTGAAACAGACACACTGATGTAAAGAAAGAGTAAACAAAAGACAGGAGTAAAGAAAGTAGAGGATTCCTCTGAAACGAAGACAATGATGACGGTATCGTCTAACCTCTACACCAGATGATGTCATTTTACTGGTCTGCTTCCAATACTGTTCCCTTCTCAGACACATAAATGCCATCCAAGAACTTTCTGATATCCTTGTTTTTGACTGTGGTGGCCTGTTGGATCAGAGCAGCTGGAAAAAAACACATTTAGGTTAACGTCAGCACAACAAAAACACCATCACGTCTAACAAACACAAACCTACACAAGAGATTATAGATTATACATTGTTTGACTGGACAAACAGAAATAGCCCCTCATGAGAATCTTAATCCTAGTTTATCTCCCCCTCAGAGTTCACTTAAAGGAGTGGAACACTCATTTAATCAATACTTTTGCAGTGGTCTCTAGTAGGAATGAATGTCTTGAAAGTCGTTCTCGGGGGGGGGGAAATATACTGGTGCACCATTTCTTGGAACTAAAAGTTGCCCACATCACAGCTGAGCTTCAGTCGGCAGGTTTTGGTCTTATTTCCTGATATTTGAACATCTCGCCCCAGATTGGATAATGGCAACACGACTCTACCACTGACTCTGTTTGCTCTGCAACGTTGATTTGGCTCCACAAATAACACAAGCCTGAATGAGTTCTGCCATGTGGTGGAGTTGCTAATGCTAACGGCTAGCTTATACTTGGCGAGACGTTCTCTGCTGATTCCCAGACATTAAAACAACAACAGCCTTCCCCGTCGTGAGTCAAGATCGGTAAGTCCAGGGATGTTAAATGTCAGCTAGGGTTGCAGGGATTAACTGGTTTGACTATTAACCACAGTGTGAAACGCTGCGGTTAACCCACCGCAAAGACTTCTCCAACACTGCAAATAAAAAAAAAGACAACGGTGCGACCTGCATGGACCAAAACTGGATCGGACACACGCAGCTGAAACAGAACCAGCAACAACAACCACCGGGACAGCTCTGTTTCCACCAAGGAAGTACGTGAAGGCTCCTGTTTGGGAATATTTTAGATTTCCAAAGCTGCTAAAGGAGAAATTCAGGACGATGTCTCTCGCCACTCTTCAGAGCTGCCAGAAAAAAGTTGCAACACCCCCAATTTGTCATCACCTCTGACATCATCAAATAAGCTCCAACTGGGTCTGATTACATTAGAGACTGAAGGGCTTTAACAGTAACAGAACAATCCAGTGATCAAGGTTCATTTTAGCCTAGTGAACTAGACCAAATTCTTGCTTAGCAAAGTTTGGTCTAGGCACGCTTCAGTGGAACCCTTGCAGCCTGATCCACTGCTGTGGCTGTCCAATCACAGCTCACTATAGTTTTGGTTGGGCCAATCACAGCGCTCTATATTGTGGGCCAATTACAGAGCGGGAGAAGCCGATGACGTCAGCGCTGCTTCCGCGAACACAAACAACATGGCGGCAACGCAGGAACCAAGGTCGTTTGAAAAGGCTTTGTCTTCAACATTGGATTATTTAGACTCCAACGTGCGTAAGTCTGTCAGATATACTTAGCAGCTTCTTGTTTTTATCAAACTAAGTAGTGCAATGTCCCAGTACACCTGATATTCACGTTTTTCATACAAAAACGACAGAAATCATTGTTGTTGCCTCCCGCTTTTCCGTCGCCGTGATTACGTCACGTTGTTCGTCACTCTGATTGGTCCTAGCGCTATCCAATTGCGTGCTGACAGTTTGAAAGACAACCGTAGATCCTGCCTCACCACTGAGAGCCGTCAATGGTTCGTGGCCAGACTATATATTCACATATATAGGATGGCTTGCCAGGCTAGGTTCATTCAGTAATGTCCTACGATTCCCCTACATTTGTCTACAAGCCGGTACGGCAAGCCATTGTAACATTTAATCAACAACACCTCTAATTCCTATTCTACATAGCAATAATATAATTTATCCTTGTCCAAATTATATTCTTACTAGTCAATATTGAAATAAAGATACAAACAAGTAGAAATTATATTTAAGGATATTCATAACAACTGCACTAATAGGAGTTTAGCATCTCATTTTATTAATATAAGGTGTCTCAATCCTTTAGTGTTGACTTGAATAAACGTAATGCGTTAACCCTGACCAGCTGTCAACAGTTAAACCTTTGTCTTTTTACAGAAACTCAAAACAGGCGATTAGGCAAATCTAATTAAGGGTATTTTAAAAGTTTTAAACTGTAATTTAAACATCAGAAATTCCTTTGATTTTCCTAATGAATTTTTCTAAGCAGAATATCTGAAAAGCAGCAACAGATATCTCCTGGAGTTTAAAACCTTTATAGAATGTACTCCTGAACTTCATCAATACTTTATAGAATATGTTTGTGTGATTTATATGTTAATACAGATGTGAAGTCAATTCATGTAAAATAATCGAATTGTGAAACCGTGATTATTTCTCACACTATAATCGTGCACAAAAATTTATAATTGTTGCAACTGTAGTGTCAGCTTGATGTAGAGCCGTCAGGCTTTTCAAATCCTATCAGAAGCTAATACAGGAGATAGGTGTAGGAGACTATTTTCATGTTCAGCCTGCATGAAAAACTCAGAGTGACTGATTATAATCAGAGATAATCATTAAAAATGGGTTTTCGGTGAACCACACCTTTAATAATTTTCCTTTAAACTTTGATCACAAGTGCAATTTTCTGTTAACCAGCATCATAAAACCTCAGAGCAGCTGGATGGGAAAATAAACATGTTCACCGAGGAGATAGAGATGGTTTGAGCTTATAGCTGTTGTCTTTACAAGTGTTTGTAATTTCATCTCCTTCAGGAAAACTTATTTAGTCCAGCTACAGAGAAAGTAGACATACCAGAGTTAGAAACCAGCTCAATGTCGTTGCCCTCCAGGACCAGCTCGTCCTTCTGGGCAGATGAAACGGCACAATTCACACCTGGAAGCAAGAAAAGAGTTTTCAGAAAGAAGCTTAACTGCTGTAAAGTATCTTAAATCTGGGAATTAAGTCACAATCAAGGCTTAAAATCTGACCCTCTTTACTATTTATGCTGTTCACAAGTCTGCGTTTCTAATCAGACGTAAAAACAACCCATCATATGAGCTGCCAGGTAACTTAACAGGTATTTCTTTGACATTTAGGATATATTTTTTCAATTAACCACCAAAAATAGAACAAATTAATTTCACAACAAACCTATAAGTTCACAAACTAAATTATGCCACTGCAGCTGTACTGGTGGAAAATAGAGCAAAAAAATGTCAGTACTTGTTTTTCTTAACTGTAAAAATTATTTTTACATTGTTCTGACTGAGAAAAAAACACAGAACATAAAAGCTAAATAATATTTAAAACAGACCACCATTTACTTATTATTTTACATTTTTCAGTTCCCACATCTCCAGCATCACTCACCAGTCCTCATCCTGACACGACGGATGTACTTCTCTCCCAGGAAGTTCCTGATTTCCACCAGAGTTCCGTTCTCCTGAATGACCACGTTAATGGGGAAATGGGCATACACAGAGCGCATTTTATACCGGAAACCCTGCAAGGAAACAAGCATCAGAGGCACTGAGCTGGACAGACAAAGCCAACAAAATCTTCAAAAACACCACACAGCTGCACGTTCACAAAACCAATCCACTGATTCAGTAGATCGACGCTGAACACGAGCCTCACCAGAGTGACACCCTTGATCATGTTCTGGACGTGGCTGCAGATGGTACGAACTGTGGCCAGCTCCTTCCTGTTTCCCCACCACTTATCCACACGAAGCTAAGGAAGGAGGCAAGCGTTTTATAAATCAGAACTAGTGCAAAATCACTACAGAAAAACATCAAATAAGTGGCAACAAATTTTGTTAGGACTCTAAAATGTAAAGCGTGTAACTTAACAGTTTGGATGCACAATAATCAGACAAAAAGATCTAAATAATCCTTTTAACACGTGTTCTTCCATGCAACATTCAAGCTTTTGTGCTGTAATGCAGTTACACAACAGAAAACAATTTAAACCAACCCACAGATTGTATGCAACATGTTTTCTTCTCATGTCCCACAACATCTTCTCATCCTTACCTTTTTCTGTTTCTTGCCCAGCAGGCTGAGCTCCAGGTTGATGTGGTTGAACTCCCTGGTGAGCTTACCACGAGGCCCTTTGACAGTCACCGTTCGCCCCTTTAACCTCACCTCGACTGCCAACACAAAACAGGGATGAAGTTAAGAAAAACAAACGTTAAAGACACCAAATTATACGAGACTTAGACGTTTCTCACCATTGTCGGGGAGGTCGACAGTCTGGCTGCTGAGAATGGTCTTCATTCTACAGAGACAAGCGTGTTTTTAGTTAGAGAACAGTGTCTAAACAAACTTCATCATCATCCTTGCACCAATGAGTACACAGAGATGACTCAGGAGACTCGGGACTGTTCAAATTAAACAAGAGCTCGTATTTAATCTGAATATGCGTGTTGTTACACATGTGGGATTTGTTTAAAATACAAAATGATTCAAACGTAGCCACATTCTGGCTGCGCTAACGTTAGCATTGATGCTAACATACTGATAACATACTGGTTCAGATTCTGATTTGTTCCTAAAACGCCACATTTTTGTGCAGAAGTTTAAAACCTATTTGAAACTTCACAAATGTTAAACTTAAAAATAACGCTATTCAACTAGCTGCCATCTTTAGCGTCAGGCCTCAGACTGTCAATCTGCTGGATAACCGCTGACATTTCTCCCCACAAACATAAAAGACAATAAAAATACAGCCCTCGTAATGAAGTGTAACTTTAACCACACTGGAATTTTCAATAATGGATTAAAAATATGTTTAATAGGCTCAGATGGGGTTAGATGAAACTCTCGAAACAATTTCACAGCTATCCTCACCTCGCCGGTAGCAGAGGAAAGGAAGAAGGGAGGACGTCACGACGCTGTTGTAGGTCACGTACGTACCGTCGCCAGGCATTACTGTCGATTGACGTGTTGTTTAACTTTATAAACTTTTGATGGATGTCTAAGGAAATGTGCTGATTTCTGTTGTAATGAAACATTTACGAAAAACACAATAAATAAATTAGGTACTTTTGATTACCGTTTTTTCCATTGTTTGTCTGCGCGCATGTAACATCACACAAAGTATCTTTAAGGGGCAGAATGTGGAAATCCATCTTCGTGGACGTAAAAAAACAACTAAAATATTAAACAATGTACACATATACAAGATGTATGTGAGATAAATAAATAATCGTTCATGTAAAAGTCAGTAAATGGAAAATAAACCTGCGATTTACGTTTTTTCAATTTTATTCTCCGCCTTGAATGCAGCACTAGACCAAAGAAGCTGATCACCGAGAGCAGCTTACCAATGACAGCTGCTTGCTACCTAAAGTCATGGCGTTGTTAAAACAGTGTTGCTGTTTGACGGGTCGGTTTTCCACAAACCAGCTAGGGTTGAGTCCCAGATACATCCCACATGTGAGTATTTCACCTGGTTGATTAATTATCTTATAAAAACACGTTTATTCAGGGTTACAACTCTCCGGCTCGTTTGTTGCAGCTCATTCCCAAAGTTGATTTAGAACACAACGACAGTAAAACGGATCATTACAATAAAAATCAGAACTAATGGTTATTATTTGTCATATAGGTTTACACCAGCGGTGTGACAAGCGCGGCTCAATCATCTCCGGATCGGAATAACAAGAAGGAGCTCCTGGGAGAAGAGGGGCCCGACCTGCAGGACTTCATATCAGGAGATCTGTCGGAGAAAAGCAAGTGGGCAGAGTACAGAGGCAACCTGAAGAGACAGAAAGGAGAGAGGTACATTTCAGTCAGGTTAAAAGATCAGGAAACCTTTCAGTCTTTCTCCAGTCCCAAATCTCAGAAAATCTCACTGAATATAAATAACTTTCAAGTCAAAATTCATCCTACCAGGAGCCTGGCACCAGGCTAACTGAGCTCACGTTAGGTTTAATCACTGAGGGTTTAAAATCAGTCTATTCTTTATGAGCATTTGTGAACATTAGGATCTACTGTTTTTATTTAGTCCTGCTTTGTCTGTATGAACAAAGGAAAGTTTAATTCTTGTTATTTTATCTGATTATTTTCCAAGTTTCTATTCAAACTAGTTCATTCACACGTAACATTCAAAGCTGTTTATCATTTTGGGGCAGTGGGACTTTATATATAATTTATTTGGAAACTAAAGGCACATTATGTGAAGCAATCACTTTTTAACATAATTTAGATATATGGCATATGGTGTTACTAATCTGCACAGCCTGCAGGAACAAATTGTGGAACAAATCTACTAATTTAATAATTTTTTCCCCCTGTTTATTCAGTTAAACACTTGTTTTGTTGTCAGGCTGAGGCTTCCTCCATGGCTAAAGACTGAGATCCCCATGGGGAAGAACTACAACAGGCTGAAGAACACGCTGAGAGACCTGAACCTGCACACGGTGAGTTCAAGGGTCCCTGAAACAAAAGCAACATGATTTACTGTAATTGTATTTAACTTTTAACACCTTGTTGTCTTCCAAATATAGGAAGGTCATGTTTGCTCCTAAAAATCCAGTTTCTTCACAGCAGGGATATATTTTGATGAGTGTGTGTTTTTAAGGTGTGTGAGGAGGCCAGGTGTCCGAACATCGGGGAGTGTTGGGGAGGAGGGGAGTATGCTACAGCTACAGCCACCATCATGGTTAGTCTCTGACACTCTGGGGCATAAACTAACTTTGGTGACTTTACCTGATGTAAACAAATTTCAGCATCAGAGATTTATTTTTTACCCACGCACTCACAAAGATGGTCTCTATGTGTTTGAACGTAGCTGATGGGAGACACCTGCACCCGTGGGTGTCGGTTCTGCTCAGTAAAGACAGCCCGCCAGCCCCCTCCTCTGGACCCAGATGAGCCGTACAACACAGCCAAGGCCATCGCTGCCTGGGGGCTGGACTACGTGGTTCTGACCTCTGTGGACAGAGACGGTAAAGAACCCTCTCTCCTGTCTTCTTTTTCATGAGTTTATTATAAAGTATTAAATACTTACATATGGTTGAATGCATCTGTTTGTTGTTTTTATTGACAGATATTTCTGATGGAGGAGCTGAACACTTCGCTAAGACCGTAGCTAACCTGAAAGAAAGGTCAAACTCCTCAGATGGACATTACAGATATTTGTATTTTGACAAGTTTTCACAAAACTCATTATTTTATTCAGAAACTCTCACATTCTGGTTGAATGCCTGACCCCTGACTTCCGCGGTGACCTTGCTGCGGTGGAGAAAATCGCCCTGTCAGGGCTGGACGTGTACGCTCACAACGTGGAGACGGTGCGTGAGCTGCAAAGGTAGTCATTTAGCTTTATCCATTAGCGGTTCTAGGGGCGGGGCCTCTGCTGAAATCTGATTGGTCCCCTGAAGTGCCCCTGTCCTCTCACTCAGTCTGTTGCACATGCACATCTAAGTTGATCTAAAGTAATAAACTGGAAGCATTTATCCTAGTTTACATGTACGTTAGAAAATCAATCTCTCAAATGAAGTTCGTTCCACTCTGGTACAGTAGGTGTCGACACGCGCCCTTTCATGTCGGCATTCTTCCGGTTAGCTTGTAGCAAACAAAATAGTAAGCAAACTTATTTGGTACATACTGCACTGTTTGATGGTGTTACATTGTGGCGATAATATTATCAAAAGACCGCTTCCGCGGTCTTGTCACTTCTGGAAGTTACTGGTATAAGCTCGACGGAGCCATTTACCTGCAGATGCAGTCGGTTTCCTACAGCATTATCTGGGTGATTCAGCACGATTAGAACCAGTTCGCCCTCAGCATTTAGGGCAATAGTTTGGTTTTCTGGTGCGCATGTAAACACACGGACTCATCTGTCCTTTGCACGATGATCAGATTATAGGTGGATGCAATTCCAAGTCCAAACACTAGTGAAGCTAATGAGCCAAATAGGAATTTCTGGTGTGAAATCTTGTGTAAGGATGTTGGATTAAGGCCCTTCTCTAAATATTGTGGCCCCTTGATGGCCCCATACTCAGAAAAATCTTAGATCCGCCTCTGGATTTATCCAGCTGCAGCTGCAGAGTAGCTAGGCTTACTTTAGACACCCTAACTGAATAAAAACATTTGTTAAAATTTGAACAAATAGGGTTAAAAATCTGACTCCTCTAATCTGAAGAAAATTTCCAATCTGTATCTTTGGTGTTGTTTTCATGTATCTGTAACCAAGTGGATTTGTGTGGAATATAGTTAATAAAAGATCCTGACATGTTTTTTTTTTTGTATTGTTAAATTAGTTTTTAGAGTTTTTAGTCACAGTCTGGCCCTGCAGGTGTTGTGAAGTGTGATGTTTGTTCTTCGTTTTGAACCCCTGGAGCAGATGTTGAGTGTGATCTGGTTCCAGGTACGTTCGTGACCCCAGGGCGAACTTCCACCAGTCTCTGAGCGTCCTCAAACACGCTAAAAAGGTCAAACCCAACGTGCTGACCAAAACGTCCATCATGCTGGGTCTGGGAGAGACCGACCAACAGATATTCAACACTCTGACTGGTGTGTATACACACACACACACACACTCCAGTGTAAATCAGCAGAGCTCTAACAGCTTGTTGATGTCACAGAGCTGCGAGAGGCAGGGGTGGACTGTCTGACCCTGGGTCAGTACATGCAGCCCACGAAGCGCCACCTCAAGGTAAACTCATTCACGTTTACTACAGAAACATCCGTCTGGAGAAACTAAACACTGACCACGTGTGATTGGGTTTAGGTGGAAGAATACGTGACTCCTGAAAGGTTTGCCCACTGGGAGAAAGTGGGGAATGAGCTGGGTTTCGTCTACATGGCCAGTGGGCCGCTGGTCCGATCCTCCTACAAAGCAGGTCAGCAGCTTTGACCTGGGAACTATTTCTACTTCAGATTAGATTTATGTGACAAATGTTTGAAGAAGTTTTACTTTTAATGTCTTTGAGCATCAGGCAGGTCTAGATTAGACTTGTACGTGATTAAAAAAAAATGCAGTATATGGAAAATAAAAATGATCTGCATGTCTATGATCCTGATAGCTCTTCTTGTTCTGTTACAGGTGAATTCTTCCTGAAGAATCTACTACAGAAAAGAAAATCTGAGGTCACTGCAGCAGAATAAGAAGCAGCTTATATAATTGGCCCCTGATCTGTCTTCTGCTGTGGAAAGGTGAAACCTCTGGTCTAGTATTTGGTGTGCAGACACAATCTGCATTCATACAAGTTAGTTTCCAGCTGTGGCTGCAGGATGAAAGAAAACAAACAGAAGTGACCCTTAAATCTGTGCGTTCACCTTAAATACTACCTGCTGTCATTTTCCACCTGTGTTCCTCCGGAGGTCCTGAATCCCACCTGGACTGGAGTCTGCTAGTCAGAGATGATTTAGGATAGATGTTTTCCTCTCAAACGGACAGACTTTTCACTTTGATCTGTATATTTGTATTTAAACATAAGTCTTCATCTGTATTTGGTGTTTTTGTCCTCTGACTCAGCCCAAATGAAAAGACAAGCATCCGTTTATTGCATTGGCCCTTTAAGTAAACAGCTTTAGATGCAGATCAACATACAGCAACATGATTTATAAAAATAGGTTTTAAAAAATTGTATAAAAACGTCAGCAATTAAGAAGAATACTGGATCAGAGAAAAGTTCCCATATTTGATTTAAGGTTTGGACGACGCGTCTTCTGTTGAAATGAAAAGGCTGAGGGGAATGTGTTTTAGACTTTGGCCTTCTTGGTTGGAGGTTCGTTGGCAGTGATGCGAGGACAAACCACCGCCGCTGGCGTGTAGGGGATTCGAGTCGCCGTCACCTTCTTTCCAATCGTCTCGATCTGCAGTCGGAGAAAAGAAGTGAGCGTCTAGTCTTTCATGCTTTGCATCAACACAATGTGCAACTTTGCAAACTCACGCTGAAGCCGATGCACTGCAGCTGAGCGTGGAGGTGATCCAACACTCTGCGACCATCAAATATGAAGGCAGGCTTCAACATCTTCTTGTAAATCTTCTCGTAGTCCAGCTCCTGTGGCAGGATTAGAGGATTAGGAGTGGTTAGAGTTCTGCTCCTGGTTCTGTAGATTATAAGAGGCTAAATGTGACCACGACCTTAAACATGTCCCACTCGGTGCAGATGACCAAGGCGTGTGCGCTCTGGCAGGCCTCGTAAGGGTCAGAGGTCACGGTCACCAGCTCCGACACTAAAAAGGATCAACAGAGACGATGAATCAGGCTGAGTCAAACTTAAACAGGAATCAGACGCTCCAGGGCTCTAAAGAATACAGAAATTAATTTAGCTTCCGCTAACTTGGGAAAAAACAATTCTGTGAACGTCTTTAATCTGTAAAGAGTTTAAAAACAGCCACCATGATCGCTCATATTACGTTTTTCTGAGGAGCTTGCTGCAGATTATTTCTCTTTAGCTCCTCTTCAAACATTTTTAAAACTCTGCTCATGGTGTTTGAATCAGGATGAGGCTTTTTTCTCATTGGTCTCACCAGACTGATGGCCTTTTTAAGTTCAAATTCTTTAGTCTATAAACTGATAAAATGTAACAGCTGGATGTGATCCTTCCGCTCCGATCACCATTTAGTGGGTTATTTAGTAAATGTGTGAATCATTTAGAGCCTCTGTGCCGTTGAAGTTACCAAATGACTTTATGTTTTAAACACGGATACGATTTTAAAGACTTTCTCAAACAAAACCAGAGTTCTGACAGGCTTAAATCATGAGCTGGTAACGGGGTCACCAGAGTTCAAAGCTGTTAAACTGATCACAGAACTGCAGCCTGAGTAAACAATCATGCAATAAACCAACACACACACACACACACCTCTTTCGGGGTTGTCCTCAGAGATGCTGGGCTGAGAGAGGTCGTGAATGATTTGCTCTTTAAGAACTTTGGGGTCATAAATGAACAGCTTGGCTCCTTCATCCATCAGGTACTTGGAGATGTAGATACTAGACGACTCTCTGCGGTTACCAAACACACAAGCGTCACCTCTAACCAGGGTTAAAGTTCGCTGCTAAATGCTTTGGAGAATTTCCAGGTAGAGCAAAAGGATCAGCAGTGACTCAGCATGTTTAGCATGAAAAGCCAGTAAAGCGTTGTTTACTATCTTTATTCCAACAGTCTTTGGTTTATGTTTAATTTCACCAGAGCGAAGAGGCACTAAAGCAGGACGAACCTCGTGTCACCTGTGTCTTTTTTGAAGGAGAATCCCAGCAGAGCGATCTTTTTGCCCGTGACGGTGTTGAAGAGACAGTCGATGATCCTACAGGCAAAGCGCCGTCTCTGGTACTCGTTCATGTCTATCACCTGGGAAGAACCAGAACCACCAGATCAGAAGGAGATTTATAAACAGCAGACACTAAAAGGAGCGCTGTGGCTTGTAGTTCTCACCTGCTGCCAGTAGGACGCCACCTCTGGCAGGTTGAGGGCCTCACACAGATACACCAGATTGAGAACATCTTTCTGGAAACAGCTCCCACCAAAACCTGTCCAAGGAGTCGGACAACATTTAGATCTGTTTAACTGGGCTAAAGTTAACTTATTTGATGGTTCTGTTCAGGTCAATGTGAGCTACTCTCTTGAAATGTTCTGATGGGGATGAAAATGTTTGCTGTAGTTGTTCCAGACTCAAAAGTATAAATGACTGAGTACGTTCTCCTAGTTCTGCACTTTTTAAACACGTGGACAGAGAATAATGGTATTCAGCTCCAGATATTGCTAACTAATACACTCTACACCATAAAACATCTGGTGGTCCTATTTCTTACCAACACTGGCTTTGAGGAACTTGCTGCCTATTCTCTGGTCCATGCCGATCGCCTTGGCAACCTCCTCCACGTCAGCTCCGGTGGCCTCGCACAGAGCACTGATGCTGTTGATGCTGCTGATTCGCTGTGCCAGGAAGGCGTTAGCTGCCTGCACACACAAGAATATTTCTACTTTAAATTTGTGTTTGTTTAATCGGCATGTAGAATTTCACCAGTGATCTGTTGAATTTTTTATCCCAGTTTTAATGGATTTCAAACATGTTTACCATCTTTTTCAGATGTCATTACTATTTCCTGGAAGGACATGAAATGTTTCATATACAGATTTCACACACAAAGTTGTTTTGTGTTGTTAAACAAGATTATCAATAAAAAAATCAGCCATTGCAGCTTTTATAGTAGATAACTGTCAGTCGTACACAAGTGGTTTATTCTACCGGTTTTTTAAAAAAGGGGGGATTTAAAATTTTAATGAATGAACGATATGAAAGGTTCCATTATCAGCATTTTAACTGAAAACAGATTTGTTTTACCAGTTTGGAGAGTTCTGATGACCATGTGTTGGTGGTGATGATTCTTGTTTTGGGAACCCAGTGTTCGTATACAGCACACAGCGCTTTGATCGCCCTTTGACCTTCAGCAGTCTCATCTCCACCAATCAGGACACGGTCTGGCTCCTTCAGATCCCGCACCGCTGTTCCCTCTGCAAGGAACTCTGGGTTGGACAGCACCTAAAGCAGACTCATCGTTTTATAATCAACAGAAACACGACAGATCCAGGAGTTCTACAGCTGTAAAAGGACAAACCTGCAGGTTGAGGCTGGGTTTGGTGTTAGCGTCAAATATCCGTCTGATGCTCTCAGCAGCTCTCACCGGCACCGTACTCTTCTCGGTCACGATCTTATAGCCGTCAGACACCTCTACGATCCGCCGAGCACAGGCCTCGATGAACTTCAGGTCGGCCGCGCGGCCCTTCCCCATCCCGTACGTCTTTGTCGGGGTGTTCACCTGTGAAACAGGCACAGTCGTGGCATGTTTAAAAGATGAGATTCAACCACCCAAACAGCAGAACTGAAAGGCCAAACTGAAAGGCTTACAGAGATAAAGACGAGGTCGGCCTCCCGGATGGCTGAGTCGATGTCTGTAGAAAAGAACAAATTCTTCCCTCGGCATGACTCAACCACCTCTTTCAGGCCTGGCTGGAAAAAAAGGAGGAGGTGGGAAACTCCATCAGTGAATGTGGAGGGGAGAAATCCGCGTTTTAAATGAAAGTCAAAGCCTAACTGACCAGCATTAGTCATGATGATGAAATACCAATTGGTTAGAGCTGACGTAAGAGAACTTGCAAGACAGTCTGGAACTACTTAAAGTTTCATTTGGTCCATGAGAGAGCATGACTGACACATCTCTAACTGCTCAACAGTTCCTGAGTGTAACTCATGAAACCCTCCAGAGACGTGAGGCGTGGCTTATAAACAAAACTGGACTTATGAATCAAACGATCAATGGCCTCATTATTCCAGAGCCACGCCTCATGTCTGGTCGTGTCAAAGGTAAAGCTTCAGAGCACTGCTCCTTGTTAAAGTCTTACCAGACTTTATCATTTATCCTGATTTTACCTTTGGCACACAGATGTTTTAAATATTAATGCTGATATGATACCTCATATATGGGCAGAGTGTCAGAGTTCCAGGCTTTAATGCGGGACTCGTTGACGTCCACAACCGTCACCGTGATCTCTGGACACATGTGAGCGATTACACTGCATGTTGGGCCACCGACGTACCCCGCTCCAATGCAACAGATCCTTTTAATCTGAAACATCTGGAAAACAGAGTGAAATAAACATGAAAAAAAGAGCTCGTATCAGCCCCTGTTGTGTGTTTGTGGTCAATAATCACAGCTGTTAACAAATCAGTGTAGATAAAGAAAACCAAGGTAATTTCTGAATATTGACAGATTTGTGTTAGTTTTTTAGCTCTGGTATGTGATGTCAATGTTGGATGTTTTCTAAAACCACTTAATACTTCCAGCTTTTCAGTTGAATTTTAAGCCTTATGATGGATTAAATTCAATTTAAATATATTACCTTTAAAAATCAAAGTAATCTGTTATAGTCAAAGTAATCTGTGCATTCCTGGTTTACAAGAGTTGCTTCTAACCCTCTAAAACTGTACCTCACAGTTTAAAAGTTCTACTTTTACAACAAAAATCCAACAAACATTTCGTTTTGAAGATCTTATCAAAGTCTATAAACCAGTTCTTGATCTGATCGCAGCACCAGTTATGTCCCATCCGTACCGTTATATCCTAGTAGTAAGATACTTCTCTTACAGCAGCACAGCCACGTCCTACACTAACGACAAAAGAGTCCTTTATGAGACTCCGTCCAGCCTGGACCGCTCACTGAACCACTGCTGCTCACACACTCACACCAAACACTGAACTAAACACACAAAAATGACTAACAAACGGAAACCAGCAGTAAATGAATGAACTCAGCTAACAGAAGTTAGCTAACCTAACGTTACCTTTGCCAGCTC
Organism: Aphyosemion australe; assembly: GCA_006937985.1. Taxonomy (NCBI): domain Eukaryota; kingdom Metazoa; phylum Chordata; class Actinopteri; order Cyprinodontiformes; family Nothobranchiidae; genus Aphyosemion; species Aphyosemion australe. The sequence continues at coordinate 658,686 of SSNS01000022.1, forward strand.
GACAGTCTGTGAACTTCAAGAATGAGCAGATTATGTTTTTTCTCTTTCAGATGAGTCTCCGAACCGACGTCAGTAACGGGCCTACGGTTCGGTACCGGGCGATAAGCGTGTCTTAACCTGGGGTGAAGAGGTGCTGGTCGGATAAAGTCAGTCTGCTGGAGCTCCTCTGGCAACTTTCTTTAGCCGCAGCCTGAATTTAACGGAGACGGGGAGGACCTGTCCACTCCCCAGGCTTCACGACAGCAGGAAGGCACGCGCAGCAACTCGTTCAACGCGCGCGCACATCTTTTTTCCGGTGACAGCCCTTTCAAAATAAAATAATGTAAACATTGAGCGAGGACAAAACAATTTTTTTTGTTTTTACAGACAAACCGGTGCGTTTTTAGTATCCAGGCACAACGACTTTCTGATTTGTTTGGGGATTTTTATTCAGATGTCTAATGTTTCTAATCACTGGATACATTCTACTAGTAATAAATGGAGTACCTATATAACAACCCAAAATGATGCTGGACATTCTCCACATTTCCTCCCTTCGCTGCTTTTGCCTTCCATGTTTGTATATATAGTTATTGCTTTATTAACACATTCCTCCAGCCTTAGCACGTTTTGGTCACAACACAGATCAAAAATGAGTACCTTCAAAACAACTGTTGAAACTTGTAAAAGTGTCAATGATGAAAGGGAAATAACATCAACCACATTTATTGAACAAATATATTATGTGACGTTACAAAGTAACATTTCATATAACATATAAAACAGTTCATTAAAGCTGCTGGTTTAAAAAAGCTGGCAAAATTAAAAACAATAATAAATAAAATGACAGCGTGTATATTTGGGAAAAAAAATCTGAAAAAGATAAAACTTTAAAAGTAAAATACAAATGTTCTGGCGGTTCAATGTTACAGATTTACTGTTATTTTTTAAATGGAACTGTTTTATTCGGGGGGCTCCATGGTGGAGGAGGACTGTCCTGGATTATTTCTCGTATTCGTCGTTCTTCTCTTGTTCTCTTCTGCTCCAAATCCTTTCTTTTCTGTTGAAAAAAAACAACTAAATCAATGAATAATATTGCAGTTTTATAAAAGTTACATTAATTATTAACATCATGTGTCACAAACATCATCTGTAAAAAAACTTTGGAGAGGAATTAATAAGCAAACACTTAGAGGACATTTATTCTACTTACCAGCCAGTTTTCATACATTTCCAAAGCCATTTTTTCCTTTTCCTCATTCATGTACTCCTCCTCTTCTGCTTGAGTTTGGATTTCTTTGCGTTCCTTCTTGAGCTTTTCATGGATAACGCCTTTCTTCTTTTCACACCTTAATCAGGTTAAAAAGAAAGATAATACACAGCTTTGAAGTGAGAGCAATCTGATTACTGAGGTGTTTACTGAAGAGGTGAAACATTAACATCCAGCTGTGACTTTCACAGAAACAGACTCATAAAGGAGGGAGAAGAAACATCTGGAACTATTTTATTTATTCTTTACTTAACCAGGAAGGTCCCATTGAGATTAAAAACCTCATTTTCAAGGGAGTCCTGGCAAATCAAACATCAAACTTTTCATGTGCAAATATTTAAAAAGGCAGTATTAATTGACATTTATGAAAAATAAGTTATTCTGATTAGTAAATTAGAGATTCTTTTAATGTTTTCTGTTCATCGTCTCCATCTAGAGTTCATATAAAAGTATTATAATTAAATGACTAATAAATATGAGATAGAGATGATAACGATTTCCACTCACCAGTCAGAAAAGGCCAGTTTGCTCTCTATCTTCCTTTCCTCCTCCTTTTCTTGTTTCTGCAGCAGGAGCTTATTTTCAGCCTCTTTCTGTTTTCTGTACTTTTCTCTCAGCAGGTGGTCCTGCCCCTGCTTCCATTTCTCAAACACCTTCATCATCATCACAGAAATGCAGATGAGCATCATATTAATGCAGAGTCGTTCACATCAGCTCCCAGTTGAATCCACATCCAATAAACACTTCACCTGTTTGGCAGACTGCCTTTTTTCTTCTTTCTCTTCCGTTGCTTGTTGTTCTTTTCTAATCTTCTTGCTCGTTTCTTTTGCTTTGGCTCGGAGGTTTTCTGCCTTCTTCTCCTCCCAAGCTTTAAAGGAGGCAACAGCATCTTCCTTTTTAGCCTTCTGCTCCTGTTTGTTAACAGAGACGTTAGTAGTATTCATTTGTTTTATTATAACTTCATTGACAGACTGTAATAATCACCATTTTCTCCTTTTCTTTTAAAAGCTCCTCCGTCTTCTTTAGCTGGGTGTTTTGTCTTAATGTTTCTCTTTTCTTTTTGAGCCATTCCTGTTAACACAAGTGAGATTTTAGCTGGAATTAAAGTGTGAATGCAGACATAAATACGTGGACTTTGTCTTAATGCGGAGTCATGCCTTCTAACGATTTGCAATACTTCCTTTTGAAATAACTGCATTAGGGTTACATGCATGTAATAAAACACTCTTCTATTACTATTGAGCATCATAATTACATGTTCCCACTACTGAGATAAGGTGAGAAACGACAATTTTCCTGTTCCTCTCCTTTGTCTCTGAACAGCTGGTTCAGGTTTGCAGTGACGTCTGAACAAGAAAGGAAACTTGTGAATTTAATCACCATTATGCCCTCTTGAATTACAAACTAGAAACTACATTACTGTTATGTCTACAGCTGCTTCTGCTAAATCTGAAATGTTCTTAACTTCTGATCTGAGAGTGAAGATCTCTTGGATTTTACAAAGTAAAACAAGTGACACACTCAGAGGACTTCATGATAATGACAAATGACCCGCACTTGTATAGCGCTTTTCAGAGTCAGAGGACTCCAAAGCACTTTACACTACAGTGCATCATTCATCTACTCACACACACATTCACACACTGATGGTGATGAGCTACAATGTAGCCACACCTGCCCTGGGGCACACTGACAGAGGCATGACAAGGTTAGCTAACCCCTTGTACACTACTGTATTACACTAATAATTTATTTCTGGGCCTGTCAATTTGGATTACATAAGAGAGAAAAACGGCTTCAGTCATAGGCTCATTAACTCCTCAGTATCCAGAATGATAATGAAGCGTGCATGCGGGAAGCCTCCGCTGGCAGATTCTATCTGCCAGCGGAGGCTTCCCCTAATGGTAGGTGTGAATTTGAGATGGCCATTCAGTCGACAGTGGGTGTGTTGGATCTGTTCAGCCCAAAGCAGACCGTCTTGGGAAGAGGTCTGAAAATATGTCTGGTTGCAACAGAAAATTACCGGGTGACCCGGATGTGAACACTCCTCACCCTATCTAGGCCGTGTAGAGCTGATGCTAGTGTGTAAGTGCCAAAAGTGTCCTAAAGCAACTTGTATCACAAATGCTATTTTATAGCCTTGATGTTGCCATACATTTCACAGAATATTTAAGAAATTCCAGCCAGAAAAAAACCCCGGCATATTTTCATAAACCCAACCCATTGCAGAAGCAGACCACAGAAAAACTAGACACACAAAATATGAAATTCACAACAGTTGTCGTGAACTTGCTATGACGTTTAAGATTGAACTTGTTTTAAGATGCCAGAAACTCTTTGTTTCTGGTCTGATGCAGACTACCATTAGCTCATCAGTTTGATGAGAACTAATCTCTGTTTCTCCTAATTGATGTTGTTCAAAGGGCCTCCTATGACATATGTTGTTTGTTAATAACTTTTCACTGATTAATGATTGACAGTGGCACATTTAACAATAAGACAACAATAACAAAAGGTTAAAAACTAAAATTGCTGTCAGGCTGTAAGGCTGAACTGTGGTCTAGTATGCTGCTGCTGGAATGGCCGTCACAGACTCACTCTGACCTGGTAAACCGTGGCTCTGAGAGATTCTGCTGCTTGTGGTTGAGACTCTTGTAAGGAGATTTTGCGGTCCAGAACTTTGAGATTCCCTAAATACTTTGATTCCACCTTTTTGGGGCCGACACTCTGAGACCTCTCAGCGGCCTTGGAGTGTGAACTGGAGTTCCTAATTTTGGGAAAGACAACATGATTGTCAGCCAACTTCCTGTTTCAAAAAGGTATCTGTTTAACCTGCATACTCACCTGCTATCAGGGCCACAAGTGAGTTGAGTTGAGAGGTCTCTGGAACATTCCTAAGAATAATTAATTAATATTTAATGATTTTTTTTTTTTAAAAGTGCTGAAGAATGTACAGGTTATCTCACATTAAATTCTGCAAATGAAGTAGAGTAGTTCTCCTCTGCTTCTTTTCCATCATCTAACACAGTAAATCACACATTTATGTTATTAAAATCTTACATGAACCTTTTTTAGAAACAAGAGATTATCATGAATTACCTCTGGAGCCAGAATCAAATGTGGACTGGAGGCGTGACTGTTCGCTCTGGTTTGAAGATTTGTAGAGGACTGGTGAGTCTGTGTGATCTGTCCACTGCCAGCAAAGGACACAGGACACTTTGGTTTACTTTCCAATTAAAATTTTTAAAAATCTAAGCAATAAACTAAAAGCATGAATCTTACAGTAATGTTGCTGGATGTGTCAGTCGAGAAGAGAACTGACACAGAAGAGGTCTGGGGCCTGTTTGGATCCTGAGATTCAGTTTCTTCAACTGGTTTTTCCGAGATGTGTGACTTTAATCCAAAGGTCCTCTGCCGAGGTTTGGGTTTGGGCGGCTCCGTCTCTGCAACTTTCTCTGAACAACAACACAGAATAGAAACCTTGAGAAGGAGATCAGTACAAATTGTCTAATAAATTGACATTGTGTTTAACTTGACAGACCAGCTGAAATAATGTTGTTGAAGGAAGATGCTGATGACTGAGGAGTGTCAGAGGTTTCGGCCACAGCAGCCTTCTCCTTCTCTTGCCCTGGATCTGGAGCTTCCACTCCACTGCCATCAGATGTTAGTGGCAAAGGCAGGGTATCATCTGATGTTTGATACGACAGACTTAAAGTCTCTCTTGTCATCTGAGGATCAGTAGCTTCCTCATTTGTAAATTGCAATTTTTCTTCACTGAGATTTGTGGAGTGCTTTGCGGATATTGAGTCACTACTGAAGGACTCCGATGCCTTGTTTTCATGATGCTCTGAAGCCTTTTGGTCTTTTGTGTTGGAGCCATTCCTTTGAGATTTCAGGAATGAAACTTTCTTGAGTCTGCTATGTTTATCTTCGTCATCTGAAAGATCAAAATTGTTCAACTTGTTTTTTTTCTTCGTAGCCTTAAAGGCATCAATCCTCTTTTTTCTTGAATCAAGACGTTTGTTCAACAATTCTAAACAACAAAAACACGAAAGAAAGAGAAGACATTAAACAAAAACATTGAATGAAACAAATGCATATTTTACAACTATGGAGAGTAAAGTTATGAGTATTTTGACAATCACCATCTTCAACTTCATTCATGTCTTTAAAATTAGAGAATTGTTCTGCTTTTGTTTTGCTTGTCCTGGCAAACACAGCTGCTTGAAGCTCATCCTAAAATAAAACAAGTACACTTCAACTGTTTATAACAACCATGTAAACCAGGGTAATTAGAATATTTTATTCCTTTCATTCATCTAAAAATCTGCAGAGTGAAAACAGAAAAGACCTCACCTGAAATGTTGTTCTTTTTGTTGTTTTGGGGCTTTTAGAATAAGCCAGTGTCCTGACCTCTTGATCTGTCATGATAACCAAACCACAAGCAAACGCACGGACACAGAGATTAGCATGCTAGCTAGTGTTGGCTAACGCAAGTTCGCCTCCAAAACTTCTATTCTTTTCACACACAAACAACTTTTAACCATGTGCTGGCGTTAAAAGAAATGCATTTTCACGCTTCTATATACTATGCGCTGCGGGTTATGTTATATAGCCAGAAAGTCAGAGTGGCGTAGCCTGCTAAGCTAACATGGCTGTTGTCGGTAACCAGGGAGACGAGGATCATTTTTAACACTGCGCATGCCCAGAAGATTATTCGAACGGAAGGGGAGTTTTTTAGTCATAACAGCCCCATAAGTGACTCCCGCAAATATAAAAATAAATCCTTAATTCTTTTGCAAATTTAAGTGAACCATTAATATTTTATTTTTGCTCTGCTTTTTATAAAATTTAAAACAAGGAATAATCCTCAAATAAAAAAGGTAAAGAAAAGAAAACCAATAATATAAATCAAAGCTTTAATACACTACCTTTCATATTATAGGCGAGTTGACTTCACATCCACCTGAGAAGATATGAAGAATGCAGAGCTGCAATTCCATGGGTTTTAATTATTTTGCATAAACATTTTGATGCAGATAGAAATGTGCAAAGTTATAGACAGAAAAGTTTGGGTTTATAATAAAACAGATAAGATATTTAGACTTTGATTTTTATTTGTTTTGTTGTTGGAAAAGTGCATAGCTCAAGCCCTTTTACTCGTTACATTGTCATTTGAGGTCTTCAGTGATACCAAATCTTCTTACAGATCTCAGAGATAAAGTCTGGCCTCCCCATTTATTGTATATAAATGCCAAAGTTTATTATAATGCTTATAGTTGTTCCCTGCTATCCCACACAATATAAACCAACTAATAATTTGTACAGGAAATGAAGAAGAAATCTGGCATGAAAACAAGGAGTAGCCATACATCTGGATGTACAACACATTGAGGTTTCTGATATGAGATATTCTGGAAGTAACCCACAGCCCAGGTACAGTTTAATGGTCAATCAAGACACAGATGTCCACAAAATATATCTTGACAGAAGGAAAGAAAATGTTTAAAAGCTATAGAATATCATTTCAGTGAAAAGCTGGTACATCGGGACTGAATGTGTGTGTAGAATTTTGGTTTTGGGTAAATGGGTGCAGGAGACTAACAGGAGACTGTAACATACAGATCCAGTAAAATCAATGTAAAAAATGCAGACTTTTGAAAAGAAAAGGTTTGCAAAAAAGGGCTTTAAATGTCAGAACAAAAAATTCACATTGGCACAATTCAAATCAGTCTGGCACAATAGTTTAATCAGGACATCAGACCCTCAGGAGGGAACAGATGTGCTGATAAAAATAGCGTTTTTTAATTATTTTTGGCATATATTAACTATTCTTTAAACTACAAAATTATTTACAGTACACACAAACGCTTCCCCATGTGTCTGAATCGATTTTGTTTTGAGTTTGTCCTGAACCCTTACCCTGTAATTAATCACAATCTAGTGATATTAGGGCCAGAAGATTTGCAAAAACAAGTTTAGGTAATAAAGCTAACCTGAATGATTATTTGGTAATCCTGCTGGTTTTATTATTCTGTCTAAACACCTGATGAGATACGACTTTGCTGGCACTGATCAAAGTTTTAGCTTTCAAACAGAAAGTGTGGAATGTTTGAGAAGGACTCAGGAACCCATCACCACTCATCTACTGAGTGAGCATGAAAACAATCATGCAACCACCCAACAGGGAATTCCCATGATCCCATTCTTCTCCTCTGCTTGGATCATGTGACACATTCTATCATTTTGATCTCATACCTGAGTTTCTAAGCATGTCGACACCAGAGCCAGCTCAGGGAGCTACTTCAAACCCGGACTTAAGACTGGGTGAAAAAACTAAAGGAGCCCAACTAACATAATAGTAATTTTTATCATCTGACTCTTAACATAAAAACAGAAAAGTATTAGTGTATATTTGTTTACATATTCATGTTCAGTTGTAAAACTTAGGATTATACTTTTTGATAAAATAATAATTTCCCACTGTCATCCAATATATTTTTATATTGTCGCCCTCATATGTTACATACGTGTATAAATGATTATAACAGTAAAATATGTTGTGCGCTGGTGTAAAACATCCAGAGTTAGTTGGGCTCCTGAAACCAGAATCAAATAAAAAAAATCATAAAGAGAAGAAAAGAAAAAGTGAATGAGAGCTGACAGAGATGCTGTTGTCCTGGTAACAGTTACAGCCTGATGTGCTTCTGCTATCTAACTGCTGGTGTTACGACTCCATCGTTAGTCCACAGGTGGTGCTGGAGGCTCCCTTCTTTCTCTCTGAAAACCCAAAGAAAAAAAATTATAACGCAGAAAAAAAAGAGCATATCACAAGACATCAAAAAAACATTTGAACCTTCTGCTCATCTAAAGTATTAATATTTCACTAAATTGTATTGTAAAAACTTGCAGTAGCAGTAAACTCCCATAAAAAACCACAGGCTATGTAGCAATACTGGTCTCAGGGTGTACAGTTTACACACCACTAATACTACAAATCCCAGAATGCACTGGAACAGCCAGCCCCAACCAAACTCTTTTCAACCTTTTGTTATTCAATCATTCAGTTCTGGAGTAAATTTACAGATAACCGCTGAAAAAGGCAGGACTAAATGTAAACTCTGAATCAGGTCAAAGGCTGTCGGCAGGGCTGGACTGGCCATAGGGCAAGGCGGGCATTTGCCCGCTGCGCCGACGGTAATTTTGCGCCGGCTGACTGTAATTTATTAAACAATATCGAGCCGCTTATTTGTTAAATTTTATTCGGACCGCCCGGCCGGCCGAGATTATCCTCAGGCCGGCCCTGTCTACTGGTGTCTGGGGTTTATCAGATAATATTAATAACAGCTTGAGCCCAAGCGTTTCTGTATTTTTATTAATAATACAGCTTAAACGCGGCATTCCTGATGCGACGCAACGTCGAAACTGCCTGATATTCATATCAGCCAACTCCATTTCTCTGTCATGGTGCAGCAGCTCTCCATCAAACTGAAGCTAGTTTATAAATGTCATCCTTTCATTTTCTTCAGGTTTTGCATTTCTCGTGTCAGTAATGATAATGTTACATTTGTTGCCAGTAAAAATGAATCATAATTCATTTATTTTATTTTATTTTATTTCAACAATTTACAAAAACAAAGCATGCTGGGAAATCTGTTCATCCAATCATTTTCATAGACGTCATCATCACCGACAAAACTTCTAGTTTAGCTAACTTTTTAGTGGGAAAAGCTAATAAGCCTTTAGTTCAGCGCTAATGTTTGGAGTACTAGCAAGAGAAGAAAAGGCACAGGTGGCCGAATTAGAACTTCCTTGGATTGTTGTTTTAAAACATTCGTCATGTTTAAATTCAGTTAGTGAGCGGTTCCGGTTCGGGTAGTTCAGCCGCGCGTCAGATTCATCTGAGAATTGCCCTGTGA
>SSNS01000022.1:668264-691952 GCA_006937985.1 Aphyosemion australe
CAGTAAATAATCCCTGTGAATAATTATTCTGAGAAAATTCTGATAAAACCTAATTAAAATCAAACATTGCATCAATATTTGTTTTATTGTTGTAGTTTCTAAGCTTAAAATATTATGAAATGATTATTAATTCCATCTGACATGTGTGGAGGATAATTGAGTGATCAGCCAGTTAAAAAACCTACAGGGTGACACCATAACTCTGCTTATCTGTGTGTGTGTGTGTGTGTGTGTGTGTGTGTGTGTGTGTGTGTGTGTGTGTGTGTGTGTGTGTGTGTCTCTTCAAGGCATACATGGCACCTTAGTTTTCTGACTAATTTTATATTCTGCTTTACTGTTTTCTTTACGTCACTTAAAACGAGCAGCTGGTTATCAGCAGTTTTTCTTGGTCTGTTGATGTTTTGCTGCGTTAAGCAGCAAAATAAGACGTTTTTGTGCTGGAGCAGGGAAACAACTAAAACATGATGGACATGGAATATCGAGGACCAGGGTTAGAGAGCTGGTGTAAAAAATAGGCGTCCATTGCTTTTACTTCAATAGCAGGTGGGCTGGTCTCGGCTCAAAATGCCCGGCCTGATTTTTTGTCCCAGTCCAGCCTTGGCTGTCGGTTTACTAAAATAAAAAGCTTTAACTGGTTGTGTAGTGAGCAGAAATGTAGCTGTTTAAACAATAGCAAAAAGTAAAGCAATAGTTCCAAGGATGAAAAATGTCTCGTGTCACAACAGCAAATAAGGCCGTTTTCAGGATATATCGACTAAAACTTTATTATTTTTATTGGAAATATCGTCATCTCTAGACGTATGGTAATTGGTCATATGATGCCCGTTTGATATGAACCTTACTCCTTCCTAAAGCCTGAAAATATGGGTTGATATGTATGCAGCTTGATCTTCAGTATTAGGGCTGGTAAACTCTTATCCTGGATTTGCTGAACCTGCCTAAAGTTACACAGGAAACCTGAACATGAACAGGTTTTTACAGCTAATATATGCAGCTGGTCAGTAATCAGATCAATAATAAACTAAGAACTGATCAGTTTAAACCACTTTGAGGAATCTGCTGTACATATATTTGTTTTTGACACACTCGTGATAAACAGATGACATAAATGCAGAAAGAAAGAAATACATAAATAGTAATAAAAAACTTAAAGGACAACATGGATGTGACTCAGACTCGGTTTAGGACCAAAAAAATGTGATCGGAACATCCCTAGTTAAAAGTGGTTTGGATCAAGAGTTCTTTGCCAGGATGAATGTTATGCGAGGAACAGTCTTTTCCCTTGAGTTCAGCTTTAATGTTATTCCTGGAGTAATTTTAGATCAGTGCCTTAACAAAACCAGCAAACGATTATCTGGAATAGGTCAAGCAGAAGAACTGAAGTGAAAATGAAAGAAGGAGCCAACATCTAAAAACTACAAACTATGAACATGTTGTGGTGACTCAAAACTTTGCATCTGTAAATTGGGGGGTTCTGTCCTACTCTCCTATGATTTGAGCTGATTAACTTGGTGTATATGATGCCTGAAGTCACCGTTTCAAAGCAGAGACTGATGTGTGTGAGCAGTTCTCACATTATGGGGTCCAGAAGGCTTTCCTGTAGGACGTGCTCCCCGGAGACTGGATGGGCGCAGCACAAACAGGACCAGAACCACCACCACCCACCCCATCAGGACCATGGGGAGGGTCAGGTCACCTCCTCCACCCAACTGCCCTCTGGGTCCTGGCACTGTTAAGAACAAGGCAAGGCAGCTTTATTTGTATAACACATTTCATACACAGTAGCAATTCAATGTGCTTTCCAGGAGCAAAAACATAAAAAATTAAAATCAACGTAACAACATAAAACAGCAGATTTTTAAATCTAAGTTAAAACACAAATAAAATTAGATCAAATTTAAATACACATAAAAACGTCACATTTACACAAATAATCTAACCCTTCTAGTCTGAGAAGAGGATTGCTCCCACATTTCATTTGTTAACAAAAAAAAACCCTGTTGAGTATCGTATGAAGAACATAAAACGGGAGTGGGGGTGTACGTACGCTCCTGAGGACACTCGATGTCTGTGCAGTACGACTGAGATTGTCTGAGCTGGAAAAAGAAGGGTCAAATCAGCATTTACGTGGGAAAACAGAAATGTCCATTAACACACTGCTAATTCTAAAATTAAGTTGGGAAAGATAAAACTTTTTATTGTGATGCTTCTGCTTTCTGAGAGATCCTGCATTGGGATTGCTGCTCATTTGGGCAACACCCACTAATGTGTTAAGCAAATCAAATTACTCATAGTGGCTTCGAGCTCTCAACCTGCCGTACAAGTTACACCCAGACACAAAAAGAAAACAAGGTCAAATGGAACTGATACCAAGTGACAAAGGGGGTTTCTTTTATTCCAAATTGTATCTTATTTTGGCTGACCCACTATCCACCAGTTAGAGCCAGCGCTAGCCAACAAGCACAGTAAAAGTCAGACATGGAACAGCATAACAGAGGTAGATGTCATGGCAGGGCAGCCCGATAAGAACAAACACCAAACAGGAACCAGGATGTGTCCTGTCCCAGAGTCGCACAGTCATGTTTAATTTCCTTATCACTCACTCTATAAAAACTTCAATTACCCTTTCAAAATATCTGCTACTGATGTTTTAACCCCACATCACATATTTTGCATACTTCAACCCTACGCTTTAACTTTGTAGTCAAACCTGCTGCACTGTTTCAATGAACTTAGATGGCGTCCCATTGGTGTTGCTTACCAGGTTGATGAGGCGTCTCATAGCATATTCCTGAGTGCAGATACACTCGCAGGGGTCAAATGATCCTCCCTCGGCCATTTCTCACCAGCAGATATCCACCCTGCGATACAAGCACTGCATGTAACTGGGACGTGCATAAACAAAGTGAGAGAAACCCAACGCTGTTTTTCTGCTGCTTCCACTGCCTCACACAGATTGGGGGAGGAGACTGCTCACTCAGGAACAATTAGCATCCGTGTTAACAGAAAGAGCTGGAGATTTTGAAGATAGTTCTTATCCTTTTCAAGTCAAATGTCTTTTTAATGCTTTATATAATACCAAAATGCAATAAATGATTAATGCTTTACATATATTTGTTAACTGTTATATTACCATGATGACAAACTAGAATTGCTACTGATATTTGTGCAGTTATTGAACTCGTCTACGTGGAACACAAATAGCATGTGATAAGTTGTGAAACTAGTTTATGGAGAAGTTGGCTGTTGCTGTCTTGCAGAAAATAGAAGGCTGAATCATGATGCTGGCTGGATAATGTAAAGAAAAGGTCAAGTCATGCGCAGGGGGGCAACTGTCTGGAGAACACAAAGGAGCACCTCACATACTTCCTTAGTGATTTTAATAGTATAAAAAATTGGGTGAGGGACATTTTGGCTCAGTCTGTCCCTGAAGAAATTTCTGAGGTGATGTTGGTTTCAAGGGAAATATGAAACAGGACCCAGAGCTCTTTGCGTGGCATAGAAATAAATTGTCAGGTTTTGAATAAGTTGTCTTTGTTGCTATTTATTAGTTGTTCAGGAACATGCGCAACACTTAAAAGAGGTCCTTTACTGATGAACCATTTTTACTTATTATTTTTGAAAATGATCAGTGACTCTGAGATTAACATGCAGGTTGAACATGAAAATAGTCTCCTACACCTATCTCCTGCATTAGCTTCTGATAGAAAATAGACGGTAAAACTTTAGGGTTTGGAAAGCCTGACAGATCTACGTCACACTGTCACTTAACATTCATGGAATCATCCACCTTGACTCGCACTGGGGAAGGCTGTTGCAGAGGACGTCTCAGCTAGTAGAAGCTAACCGTTAGCATTAGCAATTTCACCACACGGCAGAAGCTCCTCCAGGCTTGTGTTATTTGTGGAGATAAAACATCAACTTTGCAGAGCAAAGTCAGTGGTAGAGTCAAATTGCTGTTAACCAATCCAAGGTGAGATGTCCAAACATCAGGAAATAAGACTTCACATCCTGTCGTCTGAAGCTACTTTCTCTTCTGAGTGAATTCTCTGTGATGAAACAGGCGCACCAGAGCTTTTTTTCCCCAGAGAACAACTTACAAGGCATTAATTCCTACTATAGGCCACTGCAAATGTATTAAAATATGACTGAAGGAATTAAACACTGCTTTTAAATTGTGGTTCAAGAGAATAATTAAAACTACAACAAAAGCTTACACCTGTTGAATGGTATTTTTAGCCATTCGTGGTGTTGTTAGCTCATTCTCTTTGTGAAGGACCGTGATTTGTGACTCAGACAAAGCTTTTGGACACTGGGCAGCATATTTCACTCCAGAATGGCTTGATGATCTTATCATTTCATTGGATCCTAAATGATTCCTGTGATGGATACATTTGATTAACGTCTTTTCTTTAATTGGATTGATGCTCATTTGTGATTTGTAACTAGAACTTATCTTACTTTCAAGGATGAAAAGAATTAAGCATGAATTTTCTTAGGGGAGGTTATTTTTCCTAGCTAGTACTCCCTGCTCCATTCTGAAGTAGATAATAGAATAGAATAGACTTTTTTAATCCCATAGTGGGGAAATCCACTTGTTACAGCAGTACATACACTTAGAGAAAAGGAAGAAGAAAAATATTAACAAAAGTACAGGTAAATACACATATAGGCAGTAAGCTATTATTGTAACCTTAAACCACTAAACAACAAATAAAGAATAGAAAATTGGGTTTTCAAAAAAATATGCAGCATAAAGGACACAGACATATTAATGTACATCCGGGTATTACACAGGTATAAGACACAGATGTGTGTCTTTATAAGGAATCTAATGGAAGGGAGGGGGTCAGAATCAAGAGGATGTATCATGTTCTCATATCTTTTCTCTTCTTAGGACACGCTCTCTAGGAAGCATGGAGATGTTCTCGTTTATCTGTGTTCCTCATTTAATCCAGGACTGTTTTCTCAATGTTTTAATAAATCTCAAATAAAAATTCCTCAACAATACAGATGCTGTAAAGCAGCTCTAGTACAAAACTGAGCTTTCTCCATGTTTCACAGGAGGTGACCCAGATGTGGATGTCCTGTCTTCATAGTAAAGGCATCAACAGATGTATCCATGTTTGTGTGTCAGATAAACAGGCTCATTACTTCATGAAGTACATAGCTCTACTGCTGTAGGGTTGACGGAACTTGCACAGATAGTTTCTGTTGCAGCTATCAACAGAACATCTGTGCGGTGATGAAGAAACAGACTGAGCAGTCTAGTTATCTACACACATTTGAACTTCACCGAGCTCTCAAACAGGAAATGCTTAAGCTAAAACTTATTTGTGCTTTTGTGAACACTGAGCTAAACTAGCTTCATTTCAGCCTAGCTAGCTAAGTCGGGAAAAATCCCACCGTCTCGTCCGGTTTTACTTCTCTATTGCTCTTTCTTTTGGTAACTGGAATAAGATGTGAGGTGAAACTAAATAGAAATTCGACTCACCTGAGTTTTATGAATTTTGGAAACGACTAAGGTCTTTAGCAGGCCTGTGCTGCCGCGCTGCTACGGCTCTGTTGCTGCCAAAAACTGCCGTCAAATCACAAACATGTCAACCAGCGGTTCGCGTTTTGTTTAATGCACGTGAGCCAATCATCAGTGGTTGAGAAAATTAGCTCCTCCTACAAACATCCGGGACCCTCAGCCCAAACATGCACTTGGCGAGAAAAGCGTCTGTGATTGGCCTATTTCTTCAACAGGTGTGTTATTTAGCCAATCACAGAATCTGGAGTCATCCATTATTCTGAATAGTAAACAAACAATCCAGCTGCTTGCACCTAGAGGCAGATGTGCTTATAACACATGTGATATTATTGTAAAACAAATTAAATAAGAATGCCTTATGTTTAAACAATTATGTCACTACAAAATGTATGTATAACTAGATAAATTGCATTTCTTGCAGAAATGCATTTGAATGCTTTATTGCTGAAAATTATAGCTGAAGCTGCTTAAGAAATGAACTGAAGCTTAAATTGAGCTTAATTGTCAAAATGAGCAGAATGGATTTGAAAATTCAGGCGCAAAAATCCCTAAGAAGTGATATGAAGCTCAAAAAATAGGTGAAGAATCAAGAAAAACTGCTAAACAGCAGAAATCTGAAATCTCCGTACACAGTTAAAAAAGCTGGAGAGTGGAAATGTTTAAACAGCTGGTATTTGAGTAGGAATTTTCATAATTAGCTGAACTGTGAATTTAGCAGCATATGCTGAATTCTGAAGCTGACGGCTTAACATGCCTAAGAACTGAAGTGAAGCTGAAATTGAGTTGAATTGTCAAAGTTAGCAGAATGAAATCAAAATTTAAACTGTTAGAAAGAGCAGAAATGTTAGCAGAAATTGTTTAACTTTGAAGTTTCACCATCAGCTGAACTGGAAGTAATCATAGAATTTGTTGAAGGCTAAAGGATTTTGCTGTTAAAACAAGTTAAAATGTTCCAACTACACTAAATATGACCAGGAAGCGTAACATAGTAAAAGCTAAGTTACATACCAAAAACAAATGAAATGTTGATGTTGTTTTGTTAAAAACCTTAAACTGAGATAAAATGCTTCAAAATTAGTTCACATATTTTATTTGCTGGAATGAAGAAAACTAACCACATTTTAGAACTCAGAAATAAAAAATAAAGAACAATAAAATCTTTGGAAATAAGGTAAGATGTTGGTTTGAAAGAAGGAAAAACAACTAAAAACTGCACAAAATATATATTTAATGCAGGAAAAAGGCTTAAAACAGAGCATAGAATGGTGAAAGGAAATGATTTTTGCTTAAAATAACACAAAACAATGGTGCAAAGAAGAAAAATAGCTTGAAGTTGAGCCAAATGTGGGTTAAATAGAATTAAGTAGGTAAATGACAGGGAGAATGAAGATGACTTTTAACAATGACTGTAAGAAGATCAGGACAGACTCTTGTGAGATGAACTATCTGAAGTTTGAGAAGTAGAAATGACTTAAAACATGTGACTGAACTCAATACAATAGTTTTGTAAGAAAAAAGGCAGAGAAGTCAGCAGCAGGATTTAAACCCAGGTCTCCTGGGTGCTAGTCACACTGCTGAACCACAGCACCACTGGTCAGACTGTTGTAAAATGAGCAGGCTTTGGATCCATTTTATAACTGAGATAAATAGAATATCTGAAAATTCATGATTAAAAGTCTAGCCCTGGTTCTGACCCTGGTTCTGGTCTTAAACCAGATGCTGGTTCTGATACTGGTTTGCTGAAACAAGCAGACAGACTGATAGAGAAGCCACAAGTCTTCAGTAGGATTGTACTTAAAATAGCTTTTCCTTATATCAGCTGTCAGACAGTCAAAAGAGCGGCCGATCGATTTGATGTATAATATGTGTGGGGAAGAAGAAGCTTGAACTCTCTCAGCCAATCAGAGAGCAGGGATGTTTTTTGGGGGGGGGCACTGGGTTCCTTAGACCAAGCTGAACGATTTAATGTGTGGGTGTGTATGTCTGTTTAGGCAGCAGAAATTTGAATACTCTCAGCCAATCAGGGAGAAGGGATGGAGTAGCAGTGGTTTCCAGGTGAACTTGACTCATAAGGAAAAGCCTTTGATCCTTTGATCTTTAATTGTTTAAAATAAGGCTTAACGACCCATCTGCATGTGTTAACGACCCGTCTGCATGTACTTACAGTCAGTTTCAGCTGTTAGATGTCAGATCGGAGGCCTCGAACTTCTCATCACCATTCGAAAAGAATTGCACCGATTTTAAAACTTCCAAAAGCGTCAGCATCAGAAGGCTTTGGTGGTGCTATATTTGTGTGCCTACCTAGAATATTTGTAGGAGATATGATGAGATGATTTCTACTGTCTGGAGCAGAAAATGCTGTTATTTAGAATGTCACTGAATGGGCGAATTATCTGGCTGAATCATCCTTCTGAGGCTTGTAGCGTATGAACAGTGACAGCTACAGCTAAAACGAAGACATCCCCTCGAAGCGGATGAGTAAAACTACTGTTTTTGCGTAATTGATGAGTGTACTCTAAAAAATGTGGTCGTAGCAGATTTTTCTTTAGAGAAATTCATCTGAAACTGCAGATCGCCTGATGGTGGGGAAAGAGCCGGAGTTGGTGTGTGAGGTTGAGAGGTTCCGACTAGATATAGTTGGACTCACCTCAACGCATGGCTCTGGCTCTGGAACCAGTTTCCTCGAGAGGGGTTGGACTCTCTACCACTCTGGAGTTGCTCCCACTGAGAGGTGCCGAGCAGGGGTGGGCATTCTTGCCCCCCATCTTGGTGCCTGTACGTTGGGGTTTACCCCGGTGAGCGAGATGGTAGCCTCCCTCCGTCTTCGGGTGGGGGGACGGGTCCTGACTGTGGTTTGTGCTTATGCACCAAACTGCAGCTCAGACTACCCACCCTTTTTGGAGTCCCTGGAGGGGGTACTGGAAAGCGCTCCTTTGGGTGACTCCCTCGTTCTGCTGGGAGACTTCAATGCTCACGTGGGCAATGACAGTGAGACCTGGAGAGCTGTGGTTGGGAGGAACGGCCCCCCCGATCTGAATCCGAGTGGTGTTCTGTTATTGGACTTCTGTGCTCGTCATGGATTGTCCATAATGAACACCATGTTCAAGCATAAAGGTGTCCATATGTGCTCTTGACACCAGGATACCTTAGGCCGCAGGTCGATGATCGGTTTTATTGTCGTTTCATCTGATCTGCGGCCGCATGTCTTGGACACTCGGGTGACGAGAGGGGCGGAGCTGTCAACTGACCACTACCTGGTGGTGAGTTGGCTTCGATGGTGGGGGAAGATGCCGGTCAGACCTGGCAGACCCAAACGTGTTGTGAGGGTCTGCTGGAAACGTCTGGCAGAGTCTCCTGTCAGAAGGAGCTTCAATTCCCACCTCCGACAGAACTTTGAACACGTCCCGGGGGAGGCAGGGGACATTGAGTCCGAATGGGACATGTTCGGTGAATCCATTGTCAAGGTAGCTGTGGCCACAGGGTGGCCGGTGCCTGTCGTGGCGGCAATCCCCGAACCCGCTGGTGGACACTGGTGGTTAGGGATGCTGTCAAGCTGAAGAAAGAGTCCTATCGGGTCCTTTTGGCCCGTGGGACTCCGGAGGCAGCTGATAGGTACCGGCAGTCCAAGCGGAATGTGGCTCGGGTGGTCGCGGAGGCAAAAACCCGGGCATGGGAGGAGTTCGGTGAGACCATGGAACAAGACTTCCGTACGGCTTCGAGGAGATTCTGGTCCACCATCCGGCGTCTCAGGAGGGGAAAGCAGTGCACTACGAACACTGTTTACAGTGGGGAGGGTGTGCTGCTGACCTCGACTCGGGACGTTGTGAATCGGTGGGCCGAGTACTTCGCAGACCTCCTCAATCCCACCGGTACGTCTTCCAGGATGGAGCAGAGTCTGGGGATTTTGGGTTGGGCTCTCCAATCTCTGGAGCAGAGGTCACTAAGGTGGTCAAAAAACTCCTCAGTGGCAAGGCTCCGGGGGTGGATGAGATCCGCCCGGATTTCCTTAAGGCTCTGGATGTTGTGGGGCTGTGTTGGTTGATGCGGCTCTGCAATATCGCATGGACATCGGGGGCAGTTCCACTGGATTGGCAGACCGGGGTGGTGGTCCCCCTATTTAAAAAGGGGGACCGCAGGGTGTGTTCCAACTACAGGGGGATCACACTCCTGAGCCTCCCTGGTAAGGTCTATTCAAGGGTTCTGGAGAGAAGGGTCCGTCGGATAGTCGAACCTCGGATTCAGGAGGAGCAATGTGGTTTTCGTCCTGGCCGTGGAACACTGGACCAGCTCTATACCCTTGGGGGGGTCCTGGAGGGTGCGTGGGAGTTTGCCCAATCAATCTACATGTGTTTTGTGGATTTGGAGAAGGTGTTGGACCGCGTCCCTCGGGGGGTCCTGTGGGGGGTACTCTGGGAGTATGGGGTACCAGGTCCGTTGATATGAGCTGTTAGGTCCCTGTACGACCAGTGTCAGAGCTTGGTCCGCATTGCCGGCAGTAAGTCGGGCTCGTTTCCGGTGAGAGTTGGACTCCGCCAAGGCTGCCCTTTGTCACCGATTCTGTTCATAACTTTTATGGACAAAATTTCTAGGTGCAGCCAAGGTGGTGAGGTTATCCGTTTTGGTGGCCTATGGATCAGGTCTCTGCTTTTTGCAGATGATGTGGTCCTGTTGGCTTCGTCAGAACGTGATCTCCGGCTTTCGCTGGAGCAGTTCGCAGCCGGGTGTGAAGCAGCTGGGATGAGAATCAGCTCCTCTAAATCCGAGACCATGGTCTTGAGTCGGAAAAGGATATAATGCCTTCTCCAGGTCAGGGACGAGGTCCTGCCCCAAGTGGAGGAGTTTAAGTATCTCGGGGTCTTGTTCACGAGTGAGGGAAGGGTGGAGCATGAGATCGATAGGCGGATTGGTGCTGCGTCTGCAGTGATGGGGGTGTTGTACCGGTCTGTCGTGGTGAAGAGAGAGCTGAGCCGAAAGGCGAAGCTCTCAATTTACCAGTCGATCTACGTTCCTACCCTCACTTATGGTCACGAGCTTTGGGTAGTGACCGAAAGAACGAGATTGCGGATACAAGTGGCCGAAATGGGTTTTCTTCGCAGGGTGGCTGGACTCTCCCTTAGAGGGTGAGAAGCTTGGTCATCCGGGAGGGGCTCGGAGTAGACCCGCTGCTCCTCCACATCGAGAGGAGCCAGTTGAGGTGGCTCGGGCATCTGATTAGGATGCCTCCTGGACGCCTCACTGGTGAGGTTTTCCGGGCACGTCCAACCGGGAGGAGACCCAAAGGAAGACCCAGGACACGCTGGAGAGATTATGTCTCTCGGATGGCCAGGGAACGCCTTGGAATTCCCCCGGAGGAGCTGGCCCAAGTGGCTGGGGAGAGGGAGGTCTGGGCTTCCCTCCTTAAGCTGCTGCCCCCGCGACCCAACTCCGGATAAGCGGAAGAAAATGGATAGATAGGATAGAATAGAATAGAATAGACTTTATTGATCCCTCAGTGGGGAAATTCACTTGTCACAGCAGCATCATCACTCAAAAGGTAATTAGAAGAAGATAAAAACAAGGATACATCTATATACACATAGGCAGTAATCTAGTATTGTAATCTTATATTACTAAAAAAAACACAAATAAAAGATAAAAACAAACTTGGTACCAACACTATGCAGCATACTGTAAGAGACACAGACAACAATCTGAATTCGGTATTGCACAAGTATAGAACACATGAATATTGCATTGGTGTTATTGTGTACCAGGATGACCAGCACAGCTTAAACTGAACAGTTATACACTCTTACAGCAGAGGGGATGAAGGATCTGCGATAGCCCTCAGTTTTACATCTGGGATGTCTCAGTCTACCTCTGGAGGAGCTGTCCATGACCTCCACAGTGGAGTGCAGTGGGTGGGAGGGTTTTCTTAAGATGGAGGTCATCTTCCCCAGCATCCTCCTTTTACACGTCTCCTCAACAGAATCCAGCGGGCAGCCCAGAACCAAGCTAGCTTTGGTAGCTAGCTTGTTCAGTCTCTTTCTGTCTCTGTCAGAGCTGCCTACACCCCAGCAGACCACAGCAGAATGAATAACAGAGCCAACAACAGAGTGATAAAAGGATTTTAGCAGCTGGGATTTAACTCCGAAGGACCTCAGCCTCCTCATGAGATGGAGGCGGCTTTGGCCCTTCTTATACAGAGCATCTGTGTTGTGGGACCAGTTCAGTTTACTGTTGAGGTGAACACCCAGGTACTTAAAGGTGTCCACCACCTCAATGTCTGCTCCCTGGATGTTTACTGGTGAGTGAGGAGGAGTGTTTCTCTGGAAGTCAATCACCATTTCCTTTGTTTTACTGGTGTTCAAGCGAAGGTGGTTACGCTCACACCAGTCCACAAAGTCCATGATGACTGACCTGTACTCCTGGTCGTCCCCCTCAGACACACAGCCGACGATGGCCGAGTCATTAGAGAACTTCTGGAGGTGACAGCTGCTGGTGTTGTAGGTGAAGTCCGAGGTGTAGAAGGTGAAGAGAAAGGGTGAGAGCACTGTACCCTGCGGAGCTGCGGATGGATGGATAGAGAATGTGTGTACAATTAGATTTTTAGCAGCGTTAGAGACAGAAATGTGGCAAAACCCTCACATGTGAAGCAGGATTTTCAGTCACTCTTTTGATTGTAGTTTTAGTTGTGTTTGGAGAATGTTAAAAAGGTTTATATGGTGTTGTAGCCAATATTCTGCCGAGTCTTTAGAGGTTCAGCTTTACAATATTTATTGATGACACCTGAGACCTGATATCTGACACCTGACATCTGACACCTGAGACCTGACATCTAAGACCTGACATCTGACACCTGACATCTGACACCTGAGACCTGACATCTGACATCTAAGACCTGACATCTGACACCTGACATCTGACACCTGACATCTTACACATGACATCTGAAACCTGAGACCTGACATCTGACACCTGAGACCTGACATCTGACACCTGACATCTGACACCTGAGACATGACATCTGACACCTGAGACCTGAGGATGTTTCCTGAAGTTGTTTTTCCTGAAACCTGAGGCTTTTTTTTCATAATCTGAAGTCTGACACCTGAGGATGCTTCTTGAAGCTGTTTTTCCTGAAACCTGAGGCTTTTTTTTCATGATCTGAAGTCTGACACCTGAAACCAGACACCTGAGACCTCTGACACCTGAGACCTGAGGATGTCCTAAAAGGGCTGAATAGAAGTCTCAGTTGAAGTTTAAGAAGGAAATCCCAACCCAAGACATTTTCTGGACACTTGTCATACCACACAGTCATGTAAATTTATAGTCTCTTGCATCATCATGTAGACGATGCCATCAAAATGGCTCTACACTTCATCCTACAGCATCTGGACTCCCCGTGTACCTACGCCAGGATCCTGTTTGTGGACATCAGCTCTGCCTTCAACACAATCCTGCCTGACCTCCTTCAAGACAAACTGTCCCAGATGAACGTGCCTGACCCAACCTGCAGGTGGATCACTGACTTCCTGACAGACAGGAAACAACAAGTCAGGCTGGGGAAGAATGTCTCGGACCTGCAGACCATCAGCACCGGTTCCCCTCAGGGTTGTGTTCTCTCTCCTCTGCTTCTCCCTGGACACCAACAGCTGCACCTCCAACCACAAGTCTGTCAAACTAATCAAGTTTGCAGACGATACCACCGTGATTGGACTCATCTCTGGGGATGAGTCTGCCTACAGAATGGAGGTGGAACGGCTGGTGTCCTGGTGCAGCCACAACAACCTGGTGCTAAATGCTCAGAAGACAGAGGAGGTTGTTGTGGACTTTAGGAAGCACACAGCCCCCCTCCCCCCCATAACCCTGTCTGACACTCCCATCACGATGGTGGACTCATGTCGCTTCCTGGGCTCCACCATCACCCAAGACCTTAAGTGGGAGCCCACCATCACCTCCATCATAAAAAAGGCCCAGCAAAGGATGTATTTCCAGAGGCAGCTGAAGAAATTCAACCTGCCAGCACAGTCGATGAGGCAGTTCTACACCGCAGTCATCGAGTCCATCCTCACCTCCTCAATCACCGTGTGGTATGCTGGAGCCAGTGTTGGGGAAGTTACTAAAAAAAAAGTTACTTTTCCAAAAGTAATATATTACACTACTTAGTTACTTACTTCATGAAGTAACTTAATTACACTACTTTCTGATTACTTTTGCACCCAGAAAGTAACCTGCAATATTGTTTTCATTCAATAATAGCACTGAAGATCTCTTTTTGACACCCTTCTTTAATAAAAGAAATGTAAAACAAGCACTAACAGTGCTACATAAGCACCTTGAAAAATGCAAACTTGTAAAATGCTATCATAACCTCAAGGTACACAGTATCAAAATATGTTTTTGCTTAGAACACAAACTGTTAAGTTTTTGTCCTTTCTTGCAACAAAGGAAAAGTAATGTGCATACTTCTATCCGTAAAAAGTCGCCTTGCCCTCCATTGCCTCTGCCATGTTGCTCTTTTCCCGTTTCACCGTTTGTGATTGTCCACGTAACCTTGCAACATCATCATGTATAAAAAAAAGCGTCCTCCGAGTTCTCCTTGGAGGAGAGAGCGGGAGACAAGCCTAGTTGATTGTAACGCAAGAAACTAATGTTGGTTTCTCTTTGTAACAAATAATATATTACAGAAATTTCATAAGTAATGCATTACATTACTGCGTTACCAATAAATGTAATGTAATTACTGTAATGCATTACAAAGTAATGAGTTACACCCAACACTGGCTGGAGCCACCACCAGGGACAAGAAGAGGCTGCAGCGTGTTGTACGCTCTGCTGAGAAGGTCATTGGCTGCAAACTCCCCTCCATTCAGGACCTGTACACCTCCAGGAAATTGAGGCCTGCAGGTCGGCTCACAGCTGACCCGTTTCATCCTGGACACTGTCTCTTTGACTCACTCCCATCTGGCAGGAGGTTCAGATCCATTCGGACCAGAACCTCTCGCCACAAGAACAGTTTCTTCCCCTCTGCTGTTGGACTCATGAATGTCAATCCTAGGGCTGCCCACTCCAGTCGCTTGGTCCCAGTCATGTGACCCGGTGTTGTGTTTGTACCTAAAGCTGATCCACTCTGATTAGTACCTGCACTGTGTATATAGTAGCTGCTTCTCTAATTATTGCCACTTTTTATAATAATTATTTTATCATGAGTATATTATTACTTCTTATATTTGCAATTTCCTAATGTTGTGATTTCTCGCACATATGGCAATAACCCTTCTGATTCTGATCATCATCAGAACAATCTAAATGTTTTGTGAGCTGAATTATCTCGACTTGTCCTGTGGCAGAAACACATTCCATATGTTCATCTCCCTCAGGGGCAATTTAATCCTGAGTCAAACACAAACTGTAGCTCTTCACCTGACACAATAAGTGTGTACATGGGCCGTTGGTTTGCAGGAAAAAGGTTTTCATTGGCATCAGCAATGTGACCCATTGTGATAAACCTGTGATTTAGAGCCTCATCTGGAAGAATCCTGTCTGATGGATCCAGTGTCAGCATAGTTTTAGAAGGTCTATAAATGCTTTCACATCTTCTTTTTCACTGGCATCCTGCATTGTAACTTTTCCTAGTGGGTCATCTAGGGAATCTAAACCTTCCTCTGAATATTTGTCCCTAATAATTTGTCCTGTTGCTGTGTTCACATCCGTTTGGCTTATTGAATCTCCAAGTAGGTTCAGGCATGCTCTGGTCCAAGGGGAAAAAAATTCTGGTTCTCCACCCCTTATTGAGGGTATTTTTGTCAGGCTGACCAAAAAGTTTTACAGTTTGTCTTATATAATGATACTCAGATTCTGTTGAATTGACCTTCATCATTTGTCAGTTTTCTGATTATATGTAAAATAAAAATAAACTAATAATTGACCTGATAAATTGAACCTGTTCTTTACATATTTGATATATTTTCATGATCATAGAATAGAATAGACTTTATTAATCCCACAGTGGGGAAATTCACTTGTTACAGCAGCACATACACTTAGAGACAAGGCAGAAGAAAAATAATACCAAAAGTACAGGTAAATACACAAAGGCTGTAAGCTATTATTGTAACCTTCAAACCACTAAAAACAACGAATAAAAATAGAAAATTGGGTTTTCAAAAAGTACGCAGCACAGCGCAGTACATACTAATGTACATCTGATATTGCACAAGTATTGAATACGTACTATAGCACTGATGTTAGTGTGTAACAGGATAATGCCAGTAACAGTTAAATTGTGGAATTATACACACTTACTGCAGTAGGAATGAATGACCTATGGTAGCGTTCTGTTTTACATCTTGGATGTCTCAGTCTGCCACTAAAGGAGCTGTCCTTGGCCTCCACAGTGGAATACAGTGGAGGGGTTTTCCAAGATGGAGGACAGCATTACCAACATCCTCCTTTCACACACATCCTCGACAGAATCCAGTGGGCAGCCCAGAACCAAGCTAGCTTTCTTAATTAGCTTGTTCAGTCTCTTCCTGTCTCGGTCAGAGCTGCCTACACCCCAACAGACCACAGCAGAATGAATAACAGAGCTAACAAGAGAATTGTAAAAAGAGTTTAGCAGATGGGAATTAACTCAGAAGGACCTCAGCCTCCTCAGGAGGTGGAGGTGGCGTTGGCCCTTCCTATACAGAGCATCTGTGTTGTGGGACCAGTTCAGTTTATTGTTGAGGTGAACACCCAGGTACTTAAAGGTATCCACCACCTCAATGTCTGCACCCTGGATGTTTACTGGTGAGTGAGGAGGAGGAGTGTTTCTCTGGAAGTCAATCACCATTTCCATTGTCTTACTGGTGGTTAGGCTCACACCAGTCCAAAAAGTCTGACCTGTACTCCAGATCATTCCTCTCAGACACACAGCCCACAATGGCCAAGTCATCTGAGAACTTCTGGAGATGACAGCTGCTGGTGTTGTAGGTGAAGTCCAAGGTGTAGAAGGTGAATAGAAAGGGTGAGAGAACCGTACCCTGCGGAGCTCCTGTAGTGCACAGAACCACCTCAGATGTACAGTTGCGCCGCCTCACGTACTGTGGCCTGTTGGTGAGGTAGTCGAAGGTCCATGCAGTCAGATGACCATCCATTCCTGCACCCCACATCTTCTGCTGCAGCAAAGACAGATGTATGGTCTTGAAAGCGCTTGAGAAGTTGAAAAACATGTCTCTCACAGTGCTTTTTTGCATCTCAAGGTGAGTCAGTGCCCAGTGCTGCAGGTAGATGATGGCGTCCTCCACCTCTCATGTTTGGTTTGTATGCAAATTGAAGTGGGTCTATCTCTGGGCTCACCACAATAGGTGGGTAAGGATGAGTCTCTCCAAGGTCTTCATCAGGTGGGAGGTCAAGGCAACTGGTCTGTAGTGCTCTGGTTCCCTGGTTTAACTGCTTCCTGCAGGCGTCCTTTTCGGAACTGTAATGTCAGGCTTTCGGCCCGTGACGCTGAGGCAGCGGCAGGGGGGCTGGTTCCGAGTAGGATCAGGCGCTGCTGATCGTTTGGATTGGACCCGCTGAGAGAAGTCCTTCATCCACCGGAGGAGTGCCCAGTCTAGACTCACCAGCGCTCAAAATGGAAACGCCGAAGATGATAAGGGCAATGTTGGCAGGTGCAGCACCCGACAGGAACACATTAATGTGTTCGGTGAGCTGCGTCAGAAGTTGATATGTTCGGCACAACAGCACGCTGTCCAGCCAGCTGGTTCCTCTTGCCGAACAATGGTGCCAGGTCCGGTGGAAATTGAAGCCATGGGTTTGGCAGGCTCAGGTGAGGCTCTGGCACAATAGTCCATTGCGGCTGGGAGCCACGGCCAGATAATGTCAGGGCAGCAGACCTGTGTGGCGCCAAAATTCCCGCAGTGCCGGTCCGGAACATTGAGCCTTCGCGGTCAGAGACCAGTGAGATGATGGCAGGCAGCTCCTCGAACATCACTCTGCTGGTGAGAGGCTTGGAGCAGGGTGCCTGATGGGGGAGGCTTCATCGACCTCAGGTGTGACCAGGGGAATGGAAGGGCCACTGCAGCCAGCCTTGTCATCATCATCATCAGCTGGAGTACCACATCCAGCGGATAGGCCTCAGCCTCTGAGAGACATCGTCGGAGGCAGACATGAAGAGGTCCACACGGCAGGGAGCTTCTCAGCCGAAGGCAGAGTGGCACAGAAGGGGCCAAAGTCCGGGGACATACCTTGTGTTGGAGGTTGCCGCTCACAGCGACGAGGTGGACCAAGAGACGACTGTGAGAATCCTATGATAATCCGTTCCAAATTAGTACCTGTGTTAGCAAGCTTACACGACAAAACGTTGGTTACGTATCGTAACCTCAGATTCTATGAGTATGGCTTCCGCCCTTTAAGCCACGCCTATTGGATTACGTCATCGTACCTTGTCCAACACTGAAGAGCTTTCATGTACGCCCGCCTACCAGGCGGGTCCCACCGTCCCTATACTAGGGACTGAGACCCCTCAATCTTCTCCATAAGGCTCAAGAGAGCCCCCAGAACCAGTGGGGCCCTTGCGCTTAAAGGGCTACGTCATACTCATAGAATCTGGGGTTCCAATACGTAACCACAGTCTATTTCGTATGGCTTCTGCCCTTTAAGCCACGCCTATTGGATTAAAGGCGGAGCCTGATATGGTCAACGCCACACTGGTTCTAAAAACAACCAGCCAAGAATAAGAAAGAAAATAATCTCAACAGCTGCCGGCGGGCGTGAAAATGTGAAACATGTAAACAGCTGGAGGAAAAGAACAATATCATAACATATAAACACACATCCGAGTGCTGCCAACAGGCAGGATCGGGAAAGACTGTCAACGCAAACACCACAACATATGGTCACAAAAAATGGCTGAACCATGCCATATGAACATCCAGACCATAATTACGGTAAACAATCATGTAAACACCATACAAAAACAAGCTACAGTTCAAGTTGAACAGTGAGCCAGTACCAGATTGGCTGAAAGGCTCGCAGACACGTCCCTGAGGTAGAAACGGACAAAAGGAGACGAGGAGGACCATGATGCCGCTGTACAGATGTCCAGAATGGACATCCCTGCATGCAGAGCCACAGATGAAGAAACTGCACGTGTGGAATGAGCTCTCAATGCAGTTGGGGGCTGCAGGCCAGCAGCAACATAGGCCGTAGAAATGGCATCACACAGCCAATGTGATAGCCGTTGGGATGACAACGGCTGACCAAGGGAACTTTCCCTAAAATGCACAAACAGACCCTGAGTTTTGTGCAGCTGAGCGAGACACATAACATCTAAGTGCACGGACCGGGCACAATAGATGGGAAGCATCCTCCTCCTCTGAGTCATGAGGAGGTGGAAAAAACCCTTCCAATGAGATTGTTCCAGATCTGAAAGAGCTGGATATGTTCTTGGGGTTAAAGGCTGGGTTAGGACACAAAACAGCAGATCCCCCATCATCCCTGATCCTGAGACAGGACGGGGAAACAGAAAGAGCAGACAGGTCACTGACTCTCTTAAAAGTAGTGACAGCTAGCAATAGTGCAGTTTTGAGAGACAGACACTTAAGTGAGGACTGATCTATAGGCTCAAAGGGGGCCTGTGACAGTCCGTGTAAGACCACAGCCAAGTCCCACTGAGGGACAAGAGGAACAGAGGCAGGTCTGAGCCTCCTAACGCCTCTTAAAAAGCGTTTAGTAAGGGGATGGCCAAAAACAGTCCTATCCCTGAACCCCTGATGGCACGAAGAAATGGCTGCAGCATACAGTTTAACAGTGCTAAACGCTAAACCCCTGTGCGTCAGCACCTGCAGGAAAGATAAAACACTGGGTAAGGGACAAGTAAGGGGATCCAGGTCCCGCTCCATGCACCAGTGTTGAAAAGCAGCCCATTTCGCTGAGTAGGACGCCACTGTAGAAGAGGCGCGTGCGTTCTGGATGGTATGGACAACATCAGGTTCCAATCCAATCGACATTAGCCGCGACCGCTCAGCGGCCAGACCCATAACCTCTGACCGATGACCGGTGGGTTCTTGAGCACACCGTTTGCCTGGAGGAAAGCATCCTCCCTCCACGGCAGGGGCCACAGGCACCCCGACACTAGCATCTGCAGGCCCGGGAAACATGGTGCCGAGTAGCGACGAGGAGCCACTAATATGACCAGAAGGCATTTCGATCTCACTCATTCCAGCAGACGGGGAAACAGTGGAACTGGAAGGAAGGCGCACAGCAGGAGGTTGGGCCAGGGGCTGTGCGCTAGAGCATCCACCCCCAGTGGTGGAAGGTCCCGGGAGCTCAGGGAGAACCACAGGGGGCATTGTGTGTTCTGACGGGATGCAAACAGGTCCACAGCTGCTTCCCCGAAACTGACCCAGATCTGGGTGGAGGCGCCACTCTGAGTGACGCGGCCCCCCTCTGGACATGATGTCCGCTCCAACATTCAGAATACCCGGAATGTAAACCGCCCGTACCGACAGGAGGTGTGTCTGGGCCCAACACAAAAGGGATCTGGCTACACTCAAGAGCGCGGCCGATCAAACTCCGCCTTGGCAATTTATGTAAGCCGTGGCGACCTGGTTGTCTGTGTGGACAACGACATGGCGGTTCAAGAGCAGATGTGAAAAATGCATCAGCACTTTCTGGACAGTCAGAAGTTCCAACACATTTATGTCCATGTTGGTGGTCGGGGGCCACCGACCGTCCACCAAATGGGACAAACATGTACCCCCCCAGCCTGACAGAGAAGCATCTGTAAATACTGAGACATGGGGGGTCGCACAGCCGAGCGGGACTCCGCACTCCAGGTTTCTGGGGGTCCCCCAAAACCGGAGATCCAGACGCACAGATGGGGGAACCAGCAACAGTCGGTGCCTGTGGCAGACTGGGTGAATCCTGAGACGTCGGAACCAGCGTTGAATACGCCTCATGTGAAGTAGGCCCAACGGGACGACAACATGACCCGCCGCCATCATTCCTAAAAGTCTCATAACCGTGAGAGCGGTAACGACGCGTCGGGGATGCACACGGCTGAGCATCGCGGTTAGGTCCGCAATCCTGGGTTGGGATAAGCGGGCTCTCATGGTTCTGGAGTTCAGATTCACCCCCAGAAACGTGATCACTTGGGAGGGAGCTACCGAGCTCTTGTCCCAATTGATGGAGAACCCTAACTGAGTCAAATGCGCCGCTAGTTTCTGTCTGTAAGCGCGACTCGGACTCTGATCGGGTCAGGAGGAGGAGATCGTCCAGGTAAAACAGGAGTCTCATGCCTGCCGTGCGTAGCGACTGTAGGGCTGTCTCCAGGCACTTGGTGAAAGTGCGAGGAGCGAGAGAGTATCCGAACGGGAGACTAGTATATTGGTACTGAGTCCCGTCGAACGAGAAACGGAGAAACTTCCTGTGTTTCGGAATTACCGGAATGTGAAAATAAGCGTCCCTCAGGTCAATGGAAGTGAACCAATCGCGCACATAGCTTAGAGCTTGCTTGATTGTTAGCATGTGAAAATGCTTTACCATAATGAAGCTGTTGAATGTTGACAGATCCAAAATGGGTCTCATGCCTCCGGTCTTCTTCGGAACCAGGAAGTAATGGGAATAATACCCCGTGTTCTCCTCTCCGGGTGGAACCCTGGAAATGGCTTCCTTGTCCAGGAGTTCTTGTAATTCTGACCAAAGAACTAGCGTCTGAGCCACTGATGTTAGCTTCGTTTCGACAATCCCCGTGGGCTCATGTGGCAAACACGTGACCAAACGTGTGCAAAGATGACAAGGGGACGTGCGCGTGGGACTGACGCGAGACGCACGTCTCTGAGCCAATGAGGAGCCCTTACCGCCGTCGCCGCTTGAGCAAGAGAGGCGGGGGCGACCCATGGAGGGCAGTCATCGAAAGGGAGGGGTGACCGACGTCAACGCAGAAGAAGGAGATCCCCCCGAGTTTTCCCGAACAGTGGGAAGTGTGTTCGGCCGAGGTCGGGCACAACCTAAAATGGCCGCCGTCTTCGGCGAAGAGTGTGTCAGAGAGACTGCCTCATCATGCAGACTCTCATCACCCGCAGAAAAGGGAAAACATCTTTTATTAGCTCGCACGCACAAGGGAGATACCGAGAGCGGGGTAGCTAATGGGCTAAGCGAGGAAATTGAACCTCTCGCTAGCTGTGAGGAGTGAGAAGCAGCATGCACTGTCGATGCTAATCCTACGCTAACATTAGCTAGGTTATTACCGACTTTAACACCATGTGTGGGGAACGTGCGTGACGAGTGAGCAGAGTGCCCCAGTGAATCACCTGATAAACTCTGTTCAGAAACACAACTTTATTGTGGAATCACAATGAAAATTACCACACACATTCCCCCCAAGGAGTCATTGTGTTGGCATCAGAGGAGGCTGGTCCTGACTCGGGGCTTGCCACCCGGGAGTGGGAGGTCGGCTCCTGCGACGTCGCTGGAAGCTTGCCGCTGGTCGACAGGCAGCGGCAGGCGGTGGAGGCTGACGGCGAGAGGGTTCTGGGCCGTTTTGCCTCCATTGGCGGGACCGCTGGGCACGGCGGTCATCCCACGGCCGAGATTTGGCGACATAGCGACGGTTAGCAGGAGGCTGCACCAGGTCCCTTACCGTGGCTGAGAGCTCGGCAGTTTTCTGAGCGCTCTCAATGGCCGAGCAAAACTGGGTGCCAAACAGGGCATCTGGGCTTATCGGGCCATCCAGCATGTTCTTCTGAAGCTGCTCCGGCACGGAACCATGATCTGCCACACAACAATGCGGGAAGCACAGATCAGGTTGATGGCAGACAGGTTGAGGATGGTGTCTGCCGTCTTACAGGTCAAGTCCTTCTTTCCTTCCGGGAGCTTGGAGTCTTCGACGAGCCGGGACATGTTGGAAGCTAGGAGAGCTATGTTGCTGGAGGCTGCATCAGACTGGGCAGCAAACTGATGAGCATGATCCGTGAAATGTGCGTCGACTTAGTCATACTTGGAAACAGGCACGATTTGGCGTCCTACCATCTTGGCTTTAGCACCTAGCAGGGACACTAGGTCCGGTTCAAGTGGTGGAACCGCTGGAAAACCGTTGTCCGTGAACCCTTGCACTTTGGTAATTGGAACAAAGGCAGAAACCGGGGCCTTCAGGCGGGAAGGTTCAGGGTAGGAAGCAGTCCAAAACTCCATCGCTGTTGGAAACAGTGGGAACACAGGGTCGGGGCACCGAGCCTGGGAGGCGCCGAACCGTCCCATGAACAGGTTAGCACGAGGAGGCACAGGGACCGGGACCTCAAGCCCATTGTTGGAAGAAGCAGACTGCACTATGGCTGGGAGTTCTTGCAGAAGGGCCCGAATGGCGGGAAGAGACGGCCCGGAAGCATACTCGTGGCCATGAGGGGCGCTCTGTCCCAGAGCGTCTTGAGCAGGCTTGAGGGCCTCCAGGAGGGCATCCGCCAGACTAGCAGTCTCCTCGTCTGTAAGTTTGGCTAGGTCAGAGTCACCAGACGTGAACCCAGCGGCAAACAACTCCACGGTTGGAGGTTCAGACGGAACGTTGTCAACGGGGGGGTAGCGTCAGCGGCCCCCTGGAAAAAGTCCACACGACGGCCAAGGCCGTATCCAGAGTTTCAAAATTACCGAGGTCCAACTTCCGCTATGGCGCACATTAATTACAAAGAAAAGACCAAAACTGATTTCCACTTACATTACTTATTTAAAAATAAAGTTACTTGTGTGTGTATATGATGTTCTTGTGTGTGTGTGTGTGTGTGTGTGTGTGTGTGTGTGTGTGTGTGTGTGTGTGTGTGTGTGTGTGTGTGTGTGTGTGAGAGAGAGAGAGAGAGAGAGAGAGACAATAGATGAAAATGTTTAGCTGGTAAATTATAAATGTTGGTGGTACGATTATAGTCTGAGAAATAATCACGGTTTCATGATTACTTTACATGAATTGCTTTCACATCTGTATGAACAGATATAAATCACAAACACATTTTATAAAGTATTGATAACGTGCATGAGTACGTTTTATAAAGGTTTTAAACTCCTGAGGATATTTATTGCTGCTTTTCAGAGATTCTGCTTAGAAAAATTCATTAGTAAAATCAAAGTAATCTCTGTAATTTTTAAATTACAGTTTAAAACTTTTAAAATACCCTTAATTAGATTTGCCTAATAGCCTGTTT